>PVJC01016991.1:11288-33132 GCA_004026665.1 Murina feae | reverse complement strand
GCCAAGCAGGCCCCCGGCCCCCATCACCTCTTTCCCACTCCCCGTTGCCCCGCAAAGGGCTTGGGGAGCCACCAAACAGGCCACCAACCCTGCTGCCTCTTTCCCACTCACCAGTCCTGAGTCCTGCGCTGTTTCATCCTGTAGCCACTCTGTGCACTCGGGAGGTCGCCCAGCCCGGCCTGTGCCCTCTCACAGTCTGGGACCCCTCTGGGGATGTCCACCTGCTGGCATGCCTGACCAGCCTGGGTGAGGGGCTGATGGCTGTTGCAGGCTAGTCAAGCCCCCCAGTAACATCCCTCACCCCATTGGGTTGTGGCCAGTGTGGGTGATGGGCTGATTGGCGCTTTCAGGCTTTAAGGCTGCCCACAGCTCCCATTGACCCAATGTCCCATCAAGGCTGGCTCGACGCAGGTTTCTGGGGTTTGTTTATCTTCTATAATTGATGCACTGTTCCTTTAAGCCGAGGCTTAGTAAGGAAGCCTCCTCTCTGCTTCACCTCGCACTTCTATAATGAGACAATGTTACTTAGTGGTCAGGCCAGGCCTGCTGTTTCCTTCAGCTCCCGAGGATTCTATGATTGATATTTTGTTGCAAACATGTTTTGCTTGAGCCAGGATAAGCGGAGCAAGCCACAGTTTCAGTTTCATTCCTGCTGCAATGGAAGTTGCCGTTTACTCAGGTCTGTGAGTGGCGGCCTCCATGTTGGCTGGGCTAATTTGCATACAGTCGTTCTGATTGGCTGGTGGGCGTAGCTTACCTATCCCGAAGAAACGGTTAATTTTAATAGTACGCTTTTATTAGTTTAGATAGCCATTCTGACTGATGTGAGGTGATATCTCATTACGGTTTTGATTTGCATTGCCCTGGTGATTAGTGATGTTGAGTATCCTTTTATGAACCTATTGGTCATCTGTAGACATTTGAAAAATGTCTATTCTGATCTCCTGCCCATTTTTTAAGTGGATTTTTGTTGTTGTTGAATTATATGAGTTCTTTATATATTTTGGATGTTAGCCCCTTGTCAGATATGTGATTTGCAAATATTTTCTTCTGTCCAGTAGCTTGCCTTTTCATTTTGTGGATGGTTTTCTTTGCTTTGCAGAATCCTATTCACTTTTAATTTGACCCAACAGAAATAAAGCCCTTAATTAACAAAAACCATGCACTTTTCCTGGTTCATCTTTTACTAAGTTATATCATTTGCAACTTTTAAAACTCTCTTTCTTCCATGGTGTCCATGCCACAGCAGTCTTTGGGTTCCCTCCTTTTTCTCATCTTTTCCCTCACCATCTCCAGTTTCCTCCTATAAGCTTCTGACCTCTACTTTCTTCTTTCCTGCACTGCACCTCATTTTTTCTCTCCCAGAGCCTCCATTATGTCCACTCCACAGTCCAGACTTGCGGGTGTGTCTTTCCTCTGCAGAGATAACACCTGAGCTTCTCAAACTCAACTTTTCCAAAGGAGAGCCTTACACATTTCTTTCTAATCAACACAGCTCCTCTTCCTGTTCTCCATGTCACTATCACTGAATTTTAAACCAGTCATGTGTGACCCACACCTATCCTATCCCATCTTAGGCCAGTACTGAGGCCAGTAAGATCCAGATGCCCAAGGTCTTGTTTCATGCCCAGCGACAGTGCCTCTGTCACTCTTATTACTACCGCCCCCACTCTCAGGCTCTCATCTCTCCCACCTAACCTGTGAGACTGGAGATTATAGTTCCTAAAACCTTACAAAAAAACACTCACCTGGTTGTCCAATGGCTCCTCATTTCCTTCCAGGTTAAGGTGATTCTACTTACTAAGCTGCTAAAACCATCAGTAACCCTAACCTACCTTATTTTCAATTTTATTGATCATGATTCTGTTTGTGCTGCTGTAGTTTTGATAAGCTGGACTACTTCTTGGAACTATCTCATTCTTCTCAAGGAAATATGCTCTTCCTTATCAAAATCAAAGGCTTGTCTGAATGTCACACAATGTTGCTATTTTACCATTTCCATTTAGACTTCCCAGGGCATGTTGTGTTTTATGTACTCCCAATGATAAAATAGAAGAAGGGGAGGAGTTCATGGTCTCTGGATATTTTTACAATATATTTTACTGCATTAATTATTTCCTAAGCAAGTGCTAAAAAGCTGCAAAACTTGGCTAAATAAAAAGTAACCTGTATGGCTGAGAGTCAACAGACTAGTACTGGATAGTGGCATACACCAAACCATGTATCAGGAAGAGTCAAGGGCATGTTTTCTGCTCATAGTGGTCAGCAGCAGCACCCGGTAGGGTCATGTTAACTTAAAAACAGTTAAAAATGGACACATTACTAAAATATGATTCCCTCAGAAACTCTAAGGAGAGTGGCATATTCTGCCTATTGGAGATTCTGGCTCTCAGTCTTGCAATGTAATTTGTTAGAAATATTGTGCATCATCAGAAACATGCTAGTTTTCCACTGGCTACCATTGCAAGTACAAGTCCCTTGTATTTTGTCAACATTCGCACACAGGATTTTAAGCATTATTTTCGTCCTCTTTTCATAACAGCAGTGAAATGCTTGGTGTTATTTGTTTCATCACTGAAGACAGTTAAGGCCCAGAAACCCCCAAGAAAACCCCTATCTGGAGGACGGTGGTGACTCAGTGCAGCACCAGGCTAAAAAACACTTTGTGGAATCCATCCTCCCTCTCTCTTTAAAATATATTTTATTGATTTTTTTTACAGAGAGGAAGGGAGAGGGATAGAGAATCAGAAATATCAATGAGAGAGAAACATCGATCAGCTGCCTCCTGCACAGGCCCTGTTGGTAAGGTGATCAGACATCCCGCTTTTGGCTGGACAGTCTCGATTTTTAACCATTTGTCCCGCATCCCGCGGCATTTTAAAAAAGTCTTGATTTTTGGAAAGAATGCACAATAAGCCAGGGAACGGCAGGAGAACGGAAAGGGAATATACGGTTTTCGGCAGCCAAGTAGTCAATGGTGTCCCGCTTTACCAGTGTTAAAATCTGGTCACCTTACCTGTTGGGTATGTGCAACCAAGGTCCATGCCCTTGACTGGAATCAAACCTGGGAACCTTGAGTCCGCAGGCTGACTCTCTATCCCCTGAGACAAACCGGTCAGGGTCTTATGTCTCCCTTTAAGCTGAGAATTCGTGTGTCTAACTGCATCTCGGTGCCTTCACTAGGGATGTCCAGTAAGCATCTTAAACGTACCTGTGCACACGTAACAGGGGTACAACAGAGATGACCAGGGCCTGTGGGGAGAGGGAATGGGGAGCTAGTACCTCGTGGAGTCAGAGTTTGCATCTGATAAATTGCTTGTCTCTGTTTCATTTTAGTTCTTTGTCTGTAGTTCTGTCCTGTTCTTTCATTTGGGACATGTTTCTTTGTTATCTCATTGTGGCTGCTTTCCTGTGCTTGTTTCTAAGTGTTGGGTAGAGCTGCTACATGCCTTGGTCCTAGTGGGTGGTCTCAGGTAGTAGGTGTCCTGTGGGGCCAGTGGTGACTTACCCTTGGTCACTGGAGCCAGTGCTCCAGGAAGTGTCCCTTGTGTGGGTTGTGTGTGTCCTTTGCTGTAGTTGATCCTTGGATGCTGTTAGCATGTCAGGGGGTGGGGGTGACCCTCAGGATGAATGGCTGTGACTATGATAGATGAGCTGTTGGTCAGGGGCTGACCCCACAGAGCGGGATACACTTTAGCAGGACTCTGGTGCCTGCCAAGCCCACCCTTTGGGTGTGCCACTTGTGGAACTAATTGAGTGGCGTCTGGTATGGTCTGGAACCAGTCACCACATGTGTAGGCTCTGGGGCCTCTGAAGGGCAAGGAGACCACTGCCTGTGCCATGCCCGGGCCACCTGTAGGAGCTACAGAGTGATCTGTGGTTTGTAGCCCCTACGCTGTACTTGGACGCACCTGGGAGAAGTGTGCTGCAAACTGAGGCTGGCTGCAGCACTTGGAGCCCTTAGCAAGAGGTCCAGGGCATGCTGAGGCCACCTGTTGCTTGTTTGAGGTGTTGGAACTTTTGGAGATTTTAGGGAAGTCTGCAATGTGGGGGGCAGGGGGGTGGGGGGCAAGGCTGGGAGCTTGTGAGGAACAGCCACTGAAAGAGGTTCTGGCTGGGACTCCAGCAGCCTCTGACTCATTCATCCACGATCCCCACTGGTCTTCACAGCCAGATGTTATGGGGACATCTTGGCATTGGAATCCTGGGCTAGGGGCCTGGTGTGGGGCTGGGACCCCTCGTTCCTCAGGGGGCACTTCCACAACGGAGCTATCACTCCTGATTTTTAACCACCACACATGGCTGTGGGGCCAACTCACTGTGACTCTACCCCTCCTACAGTCTCCACATGGCTTCTTCTGTATCTCCTTAGTTACCAGACTTCTGTTCAGCTAGACATCAGCAGTTCCAAGAGGGTTATTCTATAACTAGTGGCCCAGTGCATGGACTCATGCACATTGAAAGGAAATTAATTAGGAGATTTGTGAGGTAATTACATTATTGCCAAAAATTTCATGACAAAATAGTATATATAATATCCTATATAATAAAAGCCTAATATGCTAAGTGTCCAATCATCGGGTCAGCCATTCAACCAATCAAAGTGTAATATGTTAATGGTATGCTAAGGCCACTCAACTGCTTACTGTGATGTGCACTGACCACCAGGGGACAAATGCTCCAACCAGTAGGTTAGCTTGCTGCTGGGGTCCGGCCAATTGGGACAGAGTGAGACGGGCTGGACATGCCCTGGAGCCCTCCCCAGCTGGCCAACCTCCTGTGACCCTCCTCACCCTGATCATGCACCAGTGGGGTTCCTTGGCCTGGCTGCATCTTCTTGCAATCTGGGACCCCTTAGGGGATGTCGGAGAGCTGGTTTCAGCCTGACCCTGCAGGCCAGGACGAGGGCCTCTAGTAGTATTAAAACATGTGTGCAACTGGCACCAGCAAGAGCTTTATATGTATCCTGGGACTGTGAGACCAACTGCTTTGGCTTCAGGAAGATATGATTTTCAGTCCTGACCGTGCCACTCACTGTATTATGTTCTTTGGCAAGTTACTTAAACTCTTGGAGCCTTAGTTTCTTCATCTGCAATGTGGGCATGATACTATCAACATCAGTGTATTGTGGTTGCTGGAAAGAAAAACTTACAGGGAAAACCTACTGAAGTTCTGGGCTCCTAGAGACACTCAGGGGAGGCTGTTTGTTGAATAAGCATGTGCCCCTTGCCAGTGGCTGCGCCAGACTGCAGGTCCCAGCTCTCAGTGCTGCTCTGAGTCTGGCTCTAGACATGTAGTGACTGGTACAAACATGCCATTAGGGTACAGGGCGATTTGGTTGCAGGCAATATAAACCAGCTCTGGTGCCATTCAGCAAAAATGGGAAGTTATTGGTGAGGTTAGAGCGTATGTCAGAGAACTGACAGACAAGCTGAACATCTGGGCCAGCAATGTGCAGGAACTGGGGTCAGGCCCAGGATGGCGGTAGCAACCCCTACAGGGCACCACGATCAGGATGGATCAGCGTCTGGAAGCTTCTGCCACGTGTCATTCCACCAGCTCTCAGGAGAGCTACTGATGAGTCTCGGTTAAATACACCTGAGCTTCACCAATCAGGACACTTCCTAACCACAGTGTAGAAAACACCCCTGGTGTGTTACACGTGGCAGGCGTGCTCACTTGTTTGTTTCTTAGTATTTATGAAGTGCCTAAACCATGCCCCGTGCTGGAGTCTGAGGTGAAAAAGGCAATGGCTGTCTCCTGCAGTTCCCAGTTCCGCAAGGACGGGCTCTGAGAGGAGCGCTGAGCCCTAGCGTAGAATTAGAACCTCTGCCCCACGAAAACCACGCACAGGAGGGAAGAGCCTTCTCCGAGGGCCCTCTCAGCGAAGAGGAGAGGCTGCCGGCAGGGAGACCCTGAGTCAGTGAGCTGCCCAGTCTTCTGAGCCCTGGTTTCCTCATCTGTGAGGCGGGTCAAAGTGCTTGCCACCTCATCGGGGTCTCTGGAAGATTAAAGGGGTTGACACCTGGAAGGTGCCGAGAGCAACACCTAGAACCTAGATGTGCTCCAGCATCCTCCCCGCCCCGGCCCTGCTCCTCCTGCCAAGCGCCTGGCCTGTTTCCCTTCTCACATGTTGTTCTCCTAAGGGAGCCCTGAGCAGCAGTAAGTCCCTGGCTGTGCCCCAACCCCCCCAAGCAGCAGGACTTCTTGAGTAGGAATGAAAGAGAGAGATTGGGCAGCTTCTGCAGCCACACAGACAGTGCTGGCAGGCTCTCCTCTGACTGGGGAAGTGCAGCCTGAAGTCTGACTCGCAGTGCACTCCCAGGATGGCACCTGTGCAGGCCCCGGTACTGTGAGGACAGAATCCAGAGAACGCCCAGGCGGAGGCTCTGATCCAGGCCAACCCTGCGTGCACTCATCACCCGGATGCACTGAAAGGACCTCAGGTGAAGCTTGCTGAACTGAGATGCTACATTCAGGATGCAGAGCATTCTGGATGGCTCGGCTTTTGTTCTCCACAGATCTGACGTTAGTGACTCAGAACATCACCCGGGCTCCCTGGAGAATTTCTGTAAACGACACTATTATCTGGCAGTTTGAGAAAGAGACATTCATAATTTTCATGACATTCGAAGGGAAAAACCCCTCCCGAGTCCCTTTCCTGGTGGCATGAGAGGAACCCTGGCCGTGGGTGCTGTGTGAGATGGAGGAGAAGGGCCTCCAGATCCGCAAGAGGAGCAGACAACACCCTGCTCGAGGCCTTATGCTCATTCATTCAAGCACCCACTTTCCAGTCAGCACCTCCTTGTGCCCTTACTGAGGTCTCAGGCAGAAAGGGATTCAAGTGCCTCACTTTAATGCGAGCCCAGTGAAGGCTTAGACTCAACCTCCCCAGGTCCTCATGTGGTGACCCAACCATAAAATTATTTTCCTTGCTACTTCATAACTGTAACGTTGCTACTGTTATGAATCATAATGTAAAATATCTGACATGCAGGAAGGATGTATTTAGACGACCCCTGTGAAAGGATCATTCGACCCTCAAAGGGGTCATGACCCACAAGTTGAGAACCGCTGGTTTAGAGTCTGTAACACTGGAGAGTAGGGATCTCTGGTTGCAAATTAGCAGGAAGCAACTTACAACAAGCTCAAGTGAAAACAGGAAATTATGATGATGAAGAGGTGTCTGGTGGAACAGGTAAGGAAACCCAGAGGTGTGAGGGACCTTGTCCCAGGGACTTACCAGGTGTAGCAGTTAATAATGCCGATTTTGTGATTAAAGAAAACACAATAATTTCAAGGAAACATCAAAAGTGCTTTATTCAAAGTAATGTCCATGCCCTAACCGGTTTGGCTCAGTGGATAGAGTGTCAGCCTGTAGACTGAAGGGTCCCAGGTTCGATTCCAGTCAAAGGCATGTACCATGGTTGCCGGCACATCCCCAGTGGGGGTGTGCAGGAGGCAGCTGATCAATGTTTCTCTCTCATCAGTGTTTCTAACTATCCCTCTCCCTCTCTTCCTTTCTGTAAAAAAATCAATAAAATGTATTTTTAAAACAAAACAAAACAAGACCAAAAAAAAGTAATGTCCATCACGAGCTACACAATTCCCCCATCTTTCAGGTACTTTGGGGATACTGTCCCAATAGAACTTTTCTTGTTTTGAGGCAAACCATTCAGAGACCAAATTTCCCATTTCTTCATATGTTTGAAGTGCTGCTCAGAAAGCGCGTGTACCATTGGTTGGAATGAGTGGTCATCTGAAGGAGCAAGATCTGGTGAATACAGCGGTTAATACTTCCCAGGCAAGATCTTTTAACATATCTTTAACTGGTTTTGAAGTGTGTGGTGGTGCATCATCATGAAGCAAAATTACTTTGCCGTGTCTTCTGGCTCGTTCTGGTCGTTTTATGATCAAAGCGTGGTTCAAACTGATTATTTGTTGTTGGTAACGATCAGTATTAACAGTTTCACCTGGTTTTAGAAGCTTGTAATATACCGCACCTTCCTGATCCCACCAAACGCAAAGCATTGTCTTCTTTCCAAAGCGATTTGGCCTTGCAGTAGATGTGGATGGTTGACCTGGATCAGCCCATGATTTTGTACTTTGGGATTCTCAAAACAAATCCACTTTTCATTACCAGTCACAATTCAATGCAAAAAAGACTTTCTTTCGTGACCTTGAAGCAACAGTTTTCTGTTTGTCTTTCGTTCAGTTGATGTGGCACCCATTTTCCCTCCTTTAAACCTTTTCCATTGCTTGTAAATGATCGGAAATTGTTTGCAGAGCAACGTTTACTCTTTCTGCAAGTTGGTTTTGAGTTTGACACACATCTTCATCCAATAATGCTTGTAATTGTTGGTCTTCAAACTTTTTTGGTTGACCTGGACGCTCTTTGTCTTTCTCATCGAAATCATCACTTTTAAAGCGTTTAAACCAGCGTTCACAAGTGTCTTGAGATGGAGCATGTTCACCATAAACTTCCCAAAGTCAGCAGCACTTTTCTTCAAAATAATGAATTAAAACTTCCTGTAAATGCTTCTTTTTATCGGCACAAAATTCGACATTTTTAAGCGTAAAAATATCTATGATGTTAACACCTTCAGCAAATTCAACGTATGAAGTTTTGAAGCTTGTTGCCAATACAACAAAACAGCATACATATCAAACCGCATATATATTAACATAATTGTAATTCAATCTAGTGAAAAAAATTGGCATTATTACCCGGAACCCCTGGTAAAAGCAGCCCCTCTGCTCCCGCATCTCCGCGTGTTGGTTCTCCTGTCCTCCTGGTCTCTCTCCGCTCGGCTCATGGAGCAGAACGTGGCCATCCCGCACTTCGGAGTTTTCAGATTTCCATGTTCAGAGACCGCCCGCCCGAGAGAAGAGAGCTTCTTTGTCCCAAGTTTAAATGTTTGGGAAGGAAGCTGATTGGTGCCATGTGCCCAGGTGTTCACTCCAGGTGCAACCAGCTGTGGCTCGGGCTGGGCTCTCTACAACCTGTCCCTCAAAGTGTGGGAGCTCCTGGGAAGGTGGCCGGGGCGCCCCGCTCAGGGCTGGAGCGGGCCTCTGTGAGCCAGCACACAGCCCAGCACCTGCCCGGGGCAAGCACATCCGCGCTCAGCTCAGAGGCGGCTTCCGAGGGAAATAGTAGCTCCTCCGAGTGTCTGCAGAAGAGACGCGTAGATATTTATCCTGTGGAAGTGAAATCTTCAGTCTGTGACATTTCTCAATACACCCCCAGTGGGTGGCACAGGCTGCTAATCGGGTTTCCTGTCAGATCCACACTGGCCATTGAGTCAGTTGGTGAAGGTGCCCTCAGAGGACCTGGGCTCCCGGGCTGGGATGTCCACAGGGAGGCGGGCAGGACGGAGCAGGCTTTACCATGCACCCCAGTCGCTGGCAGGAGGGAGGTGCCTTCGCCTCCCTGGGTGCCCACTACCTGTGCATTTGCTCTCTGGGCCCCTGTGGGCACCTGGGAGGTGGAGGTCTGCAGCCAGGTGAGTGTTAGCCCTCACGACACGGCTGAGTTGTTGAGGAGACCACCTTGCCTGGGATCTCTCCTGCCCTGAAGGCACCTGTGAGGTGCTCACCTCCTGTTGGGGACACGCAGAGCACATGGAGGCTGACAAGGGCTGGCGCAGCTGCTTCTAGGGCAGGGCTGACAAGGGTCGCCAGCCCCCTGAGCCTGGGCAGAGGAGAGTCAAGGGTCCGACCGCACACTGTTCACATCCCCACACTTGGTCCTTAAAACACAAGCGAGATGGGAACAGAGTACTTGTGTTCATCAAGTGCACGGCCTGAATGGCCAACAAGCTTAGAGGTACAATTGAAAACCTTTTTAAAGGCGGCATGCGACCTCATGGACCAACTGCACCTAGTGCTGGCCCGTGCCAGGCACTGTCCGTGTGCACGACAAGTGTTGATGCATTTGGTCTTCATGCTCCTCCACAGAGTTGGTACTTTTCAGTATTTCGTCAGCAGAAACTGATGCCCAGAGAGCTTAGGTCACCTGCCTGAGGTCCCATCTGGAGAGCAGGTGCTGGGCCACAACACCCCCGCCCCCGCCCCCCACTCCTACCCCCTGGTGCTGGCTCCTTCAAGTAAAATCTCATGCCTTGGCTTGTGAGAGCATCAGCCTGTGCTCTGAAGGGCCATGAATTCGAATCCCGGTCAAGGGTATTTACCTGGGTTGCAAGTTCTATCCCTGCCCCTTGTCAGGGTACTTGCAGGAGGCAACCCATTGATGTGTCTCCCTCACATTGATATCTCTCTCTCCCCCTCACTTCCTTCTACTCTCTAAAAGCCAGTGGGGGGTAGGGGGGAATCTTACATAAAGGCAAACGTACAAAACAAAGCTGACCAAGTAGAGCAGCTGTTGATACAGAGCGAGGAGCCTCAGCCTCCCTCAGCTGTTTCTCCCTCCTCTTCTCACCCCTCCGTCCGCCTCTGAAGTGCAGAGTACACCAGGGAGCAGTTTGGGAACCATCAGCTAGGCCAGCCTGCCCACATCTTGAACTGGCCCATCTCCCAGGGCGAGGAGGTACTGTGCTCACCCGCAGCCCCAGCTTGGAGTGGCAGAACTGGGAGGATCTCACTGGCAATCCAGGGGTTTCCTGCCTCCCCAATAAAAGGTGGGGGATGACTAAGTAAGCCTTTCTCCAGAGGCCATGCCCACAAGCTCCCCTCTCAGCCCAGCTCTTAAAAAGTTCACTTAGCATAGCGGGACCTTCCCCATGGCCACAGTTCTTCCCTCCTTAAATTGTTCAGTTTTGCGTGACTTACCTCCCAGATCCTTCTTTTTGCTCAATTAGTTGACTTCACCAAGTTTCAAATTTGGGATGATTCCAGGCAGCTGCATTATGAGGAAGACAGAGTGGGCAGCAGGGAGGAGCCATGCTGGCAGCGGGCCAGGAAGCCGGTGGGCGGCTGCTCTGGATGTGGCCTTGCCCGCACACCCTGCGACAGCCACTGAGATGATGACTTGTGATTGGCGGTTTGCCGACAATCGACATGGAGAGTATTGATCCAACTGATTGCTGAGGCCCCGAATAAAGTGAGAGGGTAGCTGACTATGGTGTCCGCCATGGATGGAGCGCAGTTCATCGCCCTCGGAGTTATTTCCGAGTGGTTTGAGCGGTCATTCCGCACACACGGAGAAAGTGAATGACAGCGCACACAGAGCTTTCAAGGACGTGCCTGCGGAAGTGAGTCCACATCCTACACGGCTTTCCAATCAGCCCCAGGGCCTGCTCCTGCGGGCGGGCGGCCTGAAGCTGCAGTGTCACCTCTCCGAGGCAGGCGCTCCAGGCACAGCACCTTCCCAGTGACGTCACAGAGCAGCGCCCCGAGACTTTCAGGAAGAACCATCCTAAACAGTACGGCGTCCGCGGGGCAGACACGTGGTCCTCGGAGCAGCAGCCCCCTCAGGGGTTCCTCTTCCCAGCGCTGCTCACAAAGGCGCAGCGGTTGCTTCGGCTTCTGGTGATGTCAGCCGTAATGTCATGAAATCAAAGTGATCACTAGGCGCACACGAGTGGTTTTGTGGTGTTTACCCTCCAACACCTTAGAATAATTGCCTTGGGGAGGGGGTTAAGGTTATTTTTTAAAAGTATATATTTTCTTATTGATTTTGGGGAGAGGAAGGGAAAGGGATAAAGCGATAGAAACACCAATGACAGAATCATTGATTGGCCGCCTCCTGCACGCCCCTTACTGGGAACGGAGCCCACAGCCCAGGCATGTGCCCTGACCCAGAAGCGAACTGTGACCTCCTGGTTCATGGCCGATGCTGAACCACGGGCCACGCTGCCTGAAGGAAGGCCAGGCCGGTGGCTGGGACGAGGGCTGTGAGCTAAATGGTGTGGCCGCCGGGGCTCCGGGGCAGCACTGTCCGCAGCAGCCCAGCATGAGGGTCGCAGGAAACGCCAGTAGGAAGTCTCAGTAAAACCACCAGGTTTGGGGGAAAGTGGGGCGAGGGCTCGGTACTCGCAAACGTTGCCAGTGACTCATTCAAGAGGAAAGATCGGCCCCAGGAAACGCGTGGCCCTGTGTCGCACATGGTGCACAGCTGCAACTGTGCAAGTCCTCACGCTGTGCTCTGACCCTTGGAGAAGTCCTGGCACTTACTTGCCAGCGTGTCACTGTTTATGAGTTTCTGTGAAGTGGAAGGAGGAGGCACATCTGAGACAGACAGGATGCTGTGGCCTCCGATGGGGATGGTGAGCGGCCTGACTCCTGCAGCGGGCTGAGGTCCGTTCAGCCAGGTGTGGTTTTCTGGGCTCACCGAGTGTCTGTACAGACAAAGGCAGACACAAATCATTCCCAGTGTCTCAGTTGTACTGGGACAGATTCACGTTTTCAAAATAAATGTTACAGTAGAACTGACTGCGTAAGACAAGTCACAAATGTGAGCCATGTGTGTAATTTTAAGTTTCCTAATAGCCACATTTAAAAAGTAAATTAATTTTAGTTATATATTTTATACTAGAGGCCTGGTGCACAAATTCGTGCATGGGTGGGGTCCAGCCGGCCACCCCAGTGAAGGGGGGGACGCCAGGCGGAGGGACCATGGGTGGTTGGCAGGCTGGCTCTGCCCCCTGGTTGAACTCCAGTCAAACTCCTGGTCGAGAGGACAATTTACATATTAACCTTTTATTATATAGGATAATCTAGAATATTAAACATATATTAATATGTACTCAATATAAAATTATCAGGAGATGTGTTTTCTTCTTTTTATACAAAGTCGTTAAGGTTATTTGTGCATTTTACACTTACAGCTCATCTCAAGCCATGCTCCTCATGTTCAAGTCCTCCCTAATCGCACTGGCTCTTGGCCACCACACTGAGCAGCTGAGGCATGGAATAACGAGAGTGGACAGTGAGGCTGCTGTGGACAGTGGAGACCAGAGCAGGGAACTGCTTGCTTTTCTTTGTCTAGTTTAGCTTCTGAGGTCTGTGAGGGCACAGACTGTGTTTGTTTTGTTTTGCCTGCAGCTTGCACCCCTCAAGGAAGAGAGTTGGAAACTCATAATACAGTGGCCCAGAGATGATGAGAGTCAGAAAGAACATTGATTAGAGGATGGGTCAGTGCAAAGCCAGGGCTGGATGAGGTGGTCCATGGTTACAGAGCCACATGAGCACCTGCCAGGTGACCGTTCACTCTTCTAGAAGCATCTTTCATGAGTCCATCATGACCTTGCCCCATTCTTCCCCCTGTTGCTTCCCAGCGTCTGAGATTTTATAGGAAGTGGGTGGGAAGGCGGCTAAGGAAGAGCAGGTGGAAGAACCTGCCCAGAGGCTGAGCAAAGAGCGGTGGCTCGGGCCATGGATGTGAGTGGAGCCAGCAGATGCTAGAACTGCAGGTGAAGCGGGGGATGATGAGCACAGTGCTGGGCAAAGTCAAGAGTTCGGATGCGGGGGCTTCTCCTCAGGCTGTAAGGAAATGTTTTCTGTCTCACACGCTGCAGGGTGTGGGGAGCAAGAGGAGTGGGTCTGCCTGTGGGCGGGGCAGAGAAAGCTGGACAGGCACACAGATGAATTCTGTCGATAGCCATTGCCAAGTAGCAAGCGCAGCATCATTTCAGTGGCATTTTAAAAAGGCGTCTGTTTAGCTAATGTGTCCACAGGACGCCTTGGAGTTGGAAGACAGACTGGGGCTGGCTGTTGGTCCACCGCCTGCCTCAGCTTCCTCCTAGGACACAGGCTGGCCCGGGCAGTGCCAGAGGCACAGGAGAGTATGTCCAACTGCACAAATCCTTTCTGAGTCTTTGGTGACGTCATGCTAGTTAACATCTCATTAGCCAAAGCCAACTCCATGGCCAAGCCCCACTCCATCCATGGAAATGGGGTGGGGGGTGGAGGGAGGTAAGCATATTTCTGAATATTTCTGAATAATACGACATAAGAATAAGGGTCTGAGAGAAAGAAAATCCCCATCTAATTTCTTTCCTGGGTTAGACAACAGCATTTTTTCTCACCCTTGCATTATTCAAGCCCTAGCAAGGGTATGGCTGGCTTGGCTGGGTCTCTGGTATGAGAGTTTCACAGAATTAGGGACTAGGCTCAGCTGCTCCCTCTTCTGGAGGGTACGGGAGGGGCTCCAGGGCACATCCAATTGAGCACCTGAGCACCGAGCCTCAGGCCAGCATCATAGGCATCACTGGAGGCCTGGAAACTTCTGCTGTGGCTTCACCTCCTCCCACCCCCTGGCCGGGCAGTTGAGAGGGGGTTATGGGAAGGTGGAGTGACATGGAGAAGTGATGGCTTTGAGCAGTTGTAGCTCCTCTCTTAATGCTGAGGTTCACAACTTTCACCTTCTGAATCTGAAGTTTATTCATCGGCATGAAGCACACAGCTGCAGTCACAGGGGGAGCCAGCGATTACCGTCACGGAGGACAACTGGAAACGCATGTTATTTAAGTATTTGTCTCAGAGACTGTGGCTATGCATGCTCCGTGCTCCTGGCCTGGGGCTGAGGAATAGAGCCTGGGGTTTTCTCGGGACCCGCCCAGCCGCCCCGACTATGCAACCTGCTTCCACGCAATGAATAAACCATGGAGTCGGAACAGAACAGCCCCTGCAGAGATGATGGATGTGAATGAAATGACATTTAAAACAACCTTAGATCTTAGGGTTTAAAACCTTGGCTTTTCCCTTTGAGTGGAGTATAAATGGAAGCGCATGTGATGTGTGCAATGTGGGGATTTTAAATATCCACAACTGACAAAAATGTGCCTTTTCCCCACAACCCCAGGGACAGAAGTTTGTGAACTCTTCAAAATAGAGCATGTTTTGTGCACCAAGGGTTTTGTTCTTTGTATTATTTCTTTTTATTGACAGCTTGGGTGGTGTGGGGCCAGTTTCCATGTTAATTCCATTTCTCACCAGGATTCTTTCTCTGTTGATAGCAGCTGAGAGTGGGGAGTTTGGGTGTGCTGCGTGGTTATTTCCCCAGCTGCCACGAATGCGATTCAGTGTGTATGTGGAACTGTTCATGTGCTGCTCGCTAGGTCATGGCAATGGGCTCCGACAGCTCTGCTCTAGTCAGCTTGCGGGGAGATAAAAGAAAGCTCATGATATGGGAACAGAGTGTCATCCACCAATTACCATCAGAGATCACAAGCAAAGCCACATTTTAGTTAAATATTTGTCTTTGGAACTGATTCATACAGACATGATGCTGGTGTGATTTTCTTAAAATTTATGAATGACTTTGCTGCTGAAATTTGAAGAGCAAGATCACTAATTGAGTTAAGTTTGATGCAGTCCAGGACTTGGTATATAGAGAGTTAAATAATGTCTAATCATCCATGTGACCATCATTAAGACAGTGATGTGCGAATGTGCACAAAGATGACAGCACATGCGGCTGCAACTGCTACTTGGGATCCCAACGTTGCAGAGTAAGAAGAAAAAGCTCTTAGATAACTTTAATACCAGTAATAATAACAGTTATTAATACCAGTAATAATAACAGGCACTGCTTACAGACAGGCCCGCCGTGACTCCTCGTGCATTATGCGTGTTAATGCTTGTGCGGTGAATCCTGTCCTTATTTCCACTTTTCAGATGAGAAAACGGGGCCACAATGAGTTAAAGGTCTCAGCCAAGTTCACCCTAGAGGAATGTATGTAGCTTGTGGGGTAGGACTTCTGGGGGTTCAACTGAAAGACCTTTGCCAGTCCCTCTGTGTGACACCATTCGATGGTGATGGGCCACTATGGCTTAAGCAGCAACAGGGGCCGTGTCCTGCCAGGATTTGAGTGCTGGCAATTCCAGGGACCTGCCCCCCCAATTCAATGGCATCCATTGCATGAGCTCATGTAGTAAGTCTGGGCCCTGTCTGATGACATGGGAACCCTACGTCCGTCTCTCTCCTTCCTAAAAACTATTGAAATTTTGCTACCTGACCTCCATTCTCCCAACCCCTTCCCAACACACAAGGGAGCGCACTCTGTTTGCCAGCCAGACTGCGGCCTGGAGCTCTCTCCCACTGTGTGACCCAGGGCTGCATCATTGCTGGTGCTTACTGTACTGTTTGCCAACATTATAAAAATTGCAAGCATCTTTGATTAGACAACTTTGCATACTTATCTGACTGCTGTTTTAGGACAAATCCTTGGTGTGTCATTGCTGGGTAAAGGTTTTTTTATACACCTATGCTTGCCCTCCAAAACCCTCTGTCTGGTTGAAATTCCACACATCAGAAATGTGAGCACCACCCTGCTGTTCTGTGTAATGCGGGGCAGACAATATGACACAGGGTTCAAGAGTAAACACCTAGGTAATTGTGTTGTTAAAACCACAGTGTTGCCCCAGCTGCTTTGGCTCAGTGGATAGAATGTCAGCCTGTAAACTGAAGGGTCCCAGATTCAATTCTGGCCAAAGGCACATGCCCAGGTTGCAGGCTCAATCCCTAGTGGTGGGTGTGCAAGAGGCAGCCAATCAGTGATTCTCTCTCATCATTGATGTTTCTATCTCTCTTCCTCTTCCTTCTTCTCTGAAATCAATAAAAATATATTTAAAAATAGTTTTAAAAAACACCACAATGTTAATGGCAGCAATTACCTTAGAAAGAGATGGTGCCAGTTCAGCAAGTTCTGTAAAGAGGAATGCAATGGAGCAGCAGACAAAGGGTGCTACACCATTTTGTGTGAGTGTTTGGGACCACTGAGAGACCTGAAGCAAAACCTCACAAAGAAATAGGGCTTGGAAAAGAGACCACAAGAAGGGACCACTGATTGTAGATGGCCTGTAGGTCAGAGAAGCTGGAGAAAAATGCCTGATGTAAATAAATAAAGTTATAACTAAGAGAAGGAGGGAAAGGTCACCTTTCTGATGCATATATTGGCAGGAGGTGTACAACCAGATGGGTTGAATCACTTAAAGAAGTCAGTTTGCAGACTGTCAAATTACAGCAACAAGGACAGGGACATGGGGGGGGGGAGGTAACAGATCAGACATGGGACTTTTGTGTATGCATTTAAGCATAACCAATGGACACAAAACACTGGGGGGTAGGGGAGGTGGGGGGAAGGACAGGGGGAAAAAGAGATATATGTACTAATCTTTGTAAAGCTTTATGTAATAATAATTAAAAATAAATAAATAAAATAAAAAGGTAAACTTTTATTAGAAAAAAAAAGAGTAGGTGCAATGTGAATGCATCTAATATTATCAACAAATATGTATTAACTATTCACTCTGTGGTAGATACTCAGTTAACTCTTAAATAAATGTCACTTTAAAATGTTTTTCTTTTTAAAATGGTTCATGTCAGGAAAATCAATTTTTGGGGAAGTTTATTTGTGAAATGTTTTAGGTTTTTAATATACAAAAACTCACTTTTTGATAATGAAGTAATAGCCAACTCGAAATAAAAGTGAAATGTGGGAAATACAAAAAAAAAGAAGTCAGTTTGTCAGGTGTACCCAGATGAAGCAGGGGATTTCCCAGGGGTGAGGACGGCGGAGCCCCTAGCATAGGACACTTGCATGCACGACTCCGGAGACCAGGTTCTGGGATGCAGGTCTAACTTTATTGAGGAAATACAGCCCTACTTATAGTGGAGGTAGCCAATCATGGAACACCATCTTAGGGGAGCCAATGAAAGGTCAGGGTACTGTGTAGGTGGCTCTGGGAGGGGCGTTGCCATCTTCCTGGTGTGCCAGAAAGATCTGAAATGCTGGAGTAAGCTCACAGCATGCATCAGCCTCTGCACCGAGACAAAACCTCCTGTGCTGTACCTACACCCAGATAGGTTAAAACCTGGACACTGACTCATAGGAACCAAACTCACAAGAGATTAATATATAAAGCTGGGATGTAGTTCACTCCCTATGCTATTAATAGCTACAAAAGGTACCACATTCTCCTGCTCACTGAGCTCTAGATTGTCTTCCTGTGGACAGAGCTTCCTGGGAAGATGTTCTAGGTTAGGGAGTTGCTTCATCAGTGTGGCCACAGGGTGGGAAATCAGTGCAGTGACCTTGTAAGGTGCTGTGTGAGCTGAGATATCTCAGGATAAATAATTAGAAATCAACTTAAATTGACAAGCAAAGACTGACCTAGGAAGGCAGAGGGTTATGTCACAGCTGGATCCAGAAATTCCAACAGTGTCTTCCAGACTATGTTCTCTGTCCCTGAGGGCAATGCTGGGGGCGAGCTCCTGCTGGTGAGGAGGCACATCCCTCCAGCCACCTGTCCTTGGCCAGTTGCAGGGTTGACCAACAGACCCTAAGAGATGGATGAATGATTGCTCTGACACAAGTTTCTGTGAAAGAGAGGCTAAGGGACTGTCTGACTGAAGGAACCAAACAGCCCCGTTCACCTGCCTCCTTAGGCTTTTAGTGTAACAATAGCTTGAACTAAAATTAACTACCAGGTACTATCAGCCGGGTAAGCATCCTTGAGAAGACACATGCACCTGCAATGTCCTTTAAGCAAGGACGTCTAAAGACTAAGCATAACGATTCCAGTAAACACCCGGGGGCTCACATGTACACAGACTTGCTTGGAAAGATCAAGGCAGGGGCAGTTGCCTTCAGCCAATTCTCTCAGGAACTTCTGACCTTTCATAGTTTCCTCCTTACAGACTTTTTAACCAAGTCCTGTGCTTCCCCACAGCCAGTGTGCAATGAGGGTTTGTTTAATATTCAGAGAATAAGTTCTTGAGCCAAGATACTCTTACCCCAGGCAAGTCTAGAAAGTCACTGCTAAGTTTCGGCCTTCTGTAGGAAGACTGTGGAGTTCTCCAACTTGATCATGGGCACCACTTTAAAACATCAATTCCTGGAGAGTTGATGCAACAGGTTTGGTGGGACCCAATAATCTGTGGTTTTTATTGTTTGTTGTTGTTTTTTCTGTTAATTTTCATCCAAGGATATTTTTTTCCACTGATTTTTTTAGAGAGAGTGGAAAGGACAGAGGGAGAAGAGAGAGATATTGAGAGAGAGAAAGAGAGAGAAAGAGAGAGTTTGGTTGCCTCCCTCATGTGCCCTGACTAGGGTCATGTATTGAACCTGCAATCCAGGTACATTTGACCAGGAATCAAACCTGGGACCCCTCTGTGTGTGGGCTACACTCCAACCATTGAGCAACACTGGTCAGGGCAGTAATCTGTGTTTTTAACCAAAGGGGCAGGGAATCCTATGTGTAGGGGAGAAGGGAAGATGAGTGATGTAGATGATGCTTATTCAGTGTTAATGTGCATAAGAAATCACTAGGATTCTCGCTAAATACAGGTTTAGGTTCAGCACATCTGAGATGGGACCCAGATTTTGAATGTCTGACAAGCGCCAGGTGGTGTTGATGCTGCTGGTCTAGGGAACAGAGACCATTGGTTCTCAGCTGGAGTCAGTTTTGCGCACCAGGGACACGGACCATGACTGCAGACCCGTTAACTGCACAAGCCAGGGAGGCGTGTCTAGTGGGTTGAGGCCAGCCATGCTGCCAGCCACCCACTGTGCGCGCAGCATGGCCCAGGAGGCAGGATGCTCCAGGTCCCAGTGCAGCCTTGCTGCTGAGAACCAGCCAGGCATCTCTGTGCAGCGTGCATGCACCGAGGCAGGCCCACGCTTCATTGCTGCCCAGGAATGCACGCGTGATTCCTTGCATGGAAGCAACTGCTATTGAAGCGTTGTTTCCATGAGCAGCAGTCCCAGCAGTAGGCAATGGGATCACTCTTTGAGGCCTGTGCCAGGCACTGTTCCAAGCGCAGCCTGCGCTGTGTGCAAGGAAGGTACTATCATTACCTCCATCTTCTGGGTGTGAAACCTAAGTAACATACGTGGGTTATTTATGCGATTGACCTAAGCTTTAAAAATATCACAATAACTTCAAAATTGTTGATTTTTAAATAAGTAGCACATGGACATTGTACAAAAATCAATAAGTACAAAAGAGCAAGAGCAAGTGGTAGGAGATCAATGTCTGCCCCTCCCCCTGCCCCAGCCGTCCCCTCTCTCCCCGAAGGAGGCTCATTCTCAGGGTCTTGGGTTCTTTCAGAGTCTCTGTATCAAAGGATAGATAGAGGATAGATGATAGATGATGATAGGTCGGTAGATAGAGATAGATAGATAGATAGATAGATAGATAGATAGATAGACAGACAGTAGACAGATTTCCACACAACGACGTAGTTTCCTGTGGCTGCCTTAACAAATGACCACAGACTGGATGACTTGAAACAACAGAAATGTATCCTCTCACAGCTGGAGGCAGGTTCATGTTGGCAGGATTGGCTCTTTCTAGGGGCTCTGAGGGAATGCCTGCTCGTCTCTCCTAGCTGCGGTTGCCAGCAGACCTTGGTGGTTTTTCCTGTAGATGCATCCCTCCAGTCTTTGCTGCCATGTTCACATGGCTGTGTCTTTGTCCAAATTTCCCTCATTTTATAAGGGCGATCACTGGATTAGGGCTCCCTCTAATCCAGTTGGACCTCACCTTATTTCTTCTGCAGATAAGGTCACATCCCAACATATCTTTTTGGGGATCATAGTTCAACCTGTAACAGCCCCCAATCTTCACTTTGTATCCTACTTTTTCCACTTGCCGTGATGTCTTGGGTGTTGGTCCACAGCTGCACACAGAGAGCTGCCCCTAAGAGGCTGCAGAAGGTTCAGGTCAGGGCAAGACACTTTAGTCATGTCACCAGTCCTCTGTCAGTGGGTGTTCAGGTTGGACCAGCCCTCTGCAATTTTTTAAAAAATAAATCTTTATTGTTCATATTATTACAGATGTTCCTTTTTTTAAACTCCCATAGCTCCCCTCCACTTCGTTCCCTGCTCCATCCTGTGCCGTTACCCCCACCACTGTCTTCATCCATAGATGTAAGATTTTTGTCCAGTCTCTTCCCATACCCCTCACACCCCCTTCCCCCTGAGAGTTGTCAGTCCATTCCCTTTCTATGCCCTTACTTCTATTCTATTCACCAGTTTAGTCTGTTCATCAGATATTTTTATTGACTTAATTGTTATATTCACTGGTTGATAGATAAGTATTTATTGTCACTTTGTTGTTGATAATTTTTATCTTTACCTTTTTCTTCTTCTTCCTCTTCTTAAAGAATGCCCTTCAACATTTCAAATAATCCTGGTTTGGTGGTGATGAACTCCTTTAGCTTTTTCTTGTTTGTGAAGCTCTTTATCTGACCATCAATTTTACATGATAGCTTTGCTGGGTAGAGTAAACTTGGTTGTAGGTTCTTGCTATTCATCACTTTGAATATTTCTTGCCACTCCCTTCTGGCCTGCATGGTTTCTGTTGAAAAATCAACTGATAGTCGTATGGGTTCCCCCTTGTAGGTAACTAACTGTTTTTCTTTTGCTGCTTTTAAGATTCTCTCTTTGTCTTTTGCTCTTGGCATTTTAATTATGATGTGTCTTGGTGTGGTCCTCCTTGGATTCCTTTTGTTTGGGACTTGTAAGTCCATTTCTTTCACCAGGTAGGGGAAGTTTTCTGTCAATATTTCTTTAAGTAGGTTTTCAATATCTTGCTCTCTCTCTTCTTCTGGCACCCCTATAATTCTGATGTTGGTATGTTTGAAGTTGTCCCAGAAGCTCCTTACACTATCTTCATATTTTTGGATTCTTTTTTCTTTTTTCTTTTCTGGTTGGGTGTTCTTTGCTTCTTCGTATTTCATATATTTTCCTTGATTCTTGTAATCCTCTAGTCTGCTGTTGGATCTCTGTATATTATTCTTTATTTCAGTCAATATATGCTTAATTTCTGATTGGTCCTTTTCTTTTCTTTTTTTTTCTTTTCTTTCCTTTTTTTTTTTTTTTTTTTTTTTTTTTTTTTTTTTTTTTTTTTTTTTTTTTTTTTTTTTTGTTTGTTTTTT
>PVJC01016991.1:0-11188 GCA_004026665.1 Murina feae | reverse complement strand
TCTGTTTCTCTGTCTCCGCATTTTGGCTGCTTCATTGATTGAGTGGCTTTCTGTGCTAGGTGTCCTATAGGGCCCAGTGATTCAGCCTCCCCAATCACCTGTGGTGGACACTCTTGGTGTACGCCTTTGAGTACTGGGTGCACAGTCTTGTTGTAGTTAAGTCTTGATTGCTGTTGGTATCACTGGGAGGAAATGACCTCCTGGTCTTTCTCCTCATTGTTTGGGGTTTGGAACTTTTGGAATTCTCTGTCCCAGCTGCGGTCTGTTAGGCTAGGCTGCAGGCAGATAGGTGCACAGCTTGGGTGGGGTTGTAAATTGGGTGAGGCGGGGTCTCAGAATCACCAGGGCAGAGCAACCAGCGATGGCTGCCTCTCAGCCAGCTCTGCAGCCTCTCCCCATTTTGGTGTCTCCACACCCTGGCATCTGTGCACCCCTGAGTCCCCAAGTCTTGGAGCTCCACGTCACCAATCACTGTGAACAGCTCTGCCAGAATGCCACTCGTCCTCTGCCCCACCGCCAGACAGCCCGCAACAAGCTCAGTGTGACCCCAGAGCTTGCAATCCCCTTCCAAGTCATGGGCCCAGGTGCAACTGCCACTGCCCCCATTTCGCGCCGCCGCCACCACCACCGCTTCACGTGCATCCGTACCTCACTGTTTTGGCACTGAGAACTTCTGCTCAGCCCCAATCCACTCCTTCTCTTGCCCTCTAGTTGCAAAGCTTCCACTCTCTTGGTTCTGGAGGATGGCTGTTTAACTTTATTGTTGTATTTTTTAATGTGGTTGTGGTATACTGTGCACTGAAGTGTATGCCTTATGCCGCCATCTTGGTTCTCCTCTCCAACCCTCTGCAATTTTGCACTCATTTTTTAAATATATTTTAATTGGTTTCAGAGAGAAAAGGAGAAGCATTGATCGACTGCCTCTTGAACATCCCCCCACTGGGGATCCAGCCTGCAACCCAGGCATGAGCCCTTGACCAGAATCGAACCCAGGACCCTTCAGTCTGCAAGCCGATGCTCTGCCCTCTGAGCCAAACTGGCCAGGGCTGTACTTGTTTTGACTTGTTCCCTCCCTTCATTTTCAGAGCATCATGGAAAACAAAGTACTGCCCACATATTCATCATCTGGTTCCTCCTGGCCCTGCAGGAGGCTGAGGCCTGTGGCCTATTCTCTGGAAATCGCGCTCCCACCAAAGGAGGCAGTCCAGGAGCACCAAGTGAGCCTGCAAGCTCCTTCCAGGAGCACCTCCAGTGAAGCTGCTCACAGCACAGCGGTGGGCCACCCTCAGCCCCTGGGGGCTGTAGCTGGGGGAGGTTTAGCTTTCAGGAACATCCAGTGGTTCTAGTAGATAATCAGGAATGAGAATCCCCAGACTGTGCACCTTGAACTGTGCCAAGTGTTGGGAAGATGGATAAATACAGTTCAATCCTGGCTCTCAAATAGCCCAGCTTCCTAAGCCAACAGGCCCGGGACAGCTCCCAGCACCCAGCGCCAGGGTGGGAGCGGCCAGGGCCTCCACGGAAGGTACGGGGAGCAAGCAAGAGGTGAGAGGCGCAGGCAGAGGCACAGCACAGCCAGGACATAGAGCAGAGCCGCATGTGGTGTGGGAGCCCTGTCCAGGGGGCCAGCGATGGAGGTGGGACGGAGGCAGGAGTGTAGGAAAGGCAGCAGCCATCGTCCTGCTCCTCCGCCACCCTGGGCTCCAACGCCTACAGCGAAAGTAGAGGTGACCCGTCTGTCCACCGGGTCCCACAGCTCCGGGAGCAGGAAGCTGAAGCAGGGTCTCTCCTGGCAGCCTGGGCGTGGGGACCATGACAGTGACATTGGAGCCCCGAGGACCAACCATGCAGCTGCAGAAGCAGGCGGTCACCACCAGGAACAGAAAAGGGGCCCTCACACCCCCATCCCTGCATCTAGGAAAATGGATGATGCAGGCTTGGGTGGGGCTGTGAGGGGAGGGGCCTGGCGGGCTCCACTGAGGCGGCCCTTGGGGCACCTGTCTCCTGAACAGTCCCTCGTGGTTTTCCATGGTGAGGGCAGCTTCGGCCGCACTCTGTGCCGCCTCCTGTGGAAACTGTTTATTTTCTCAGGAAGCAATGAGGCCAAGAGAAGAAGAAGCAGGGCTGTGGCACCTCCTGGGCGGGCGGGCAGGCAGGAGCTCCCTGGTGGAAGTGGCTGCGGCCTTCTGACTGTAATTAGACTAAAGGCGGCGCAGGGTGCAGAGGCCAGGCTGTGCCCGAAAATGTGGGTCTACGCGTTCACGCGGCCCTGCCAGCCCGCAGCCCTGCCCAGCCAGCCCTGACACCCCAAGGCCACTTGGCACCCGGGCACCTGCATATTGACTGACGGTGGGTGGAGGGGGGACCCAGGCACCCACAGGGAAGGCATCCACAGCTCTGCCCCACTGAACTGCCCCGGAAGCCGGGAGAGCAGGGTGTGATTTTTAAAGGACGGAGGCTGACCAGTGGGCATAAAAGGAGGAGAGTGGGTGCCAGCACAGCATGCTCAGGGAGAGCACTTGGGGGGCGGGGGAGGGGAGGAAGAGATGACAGAGAGATTTGTCCAATATTAATTTTCAGAGAGGAAAATGGCGCATGGTGACTTGCCTGAGATGGAAAACTGGCATTTCCAGATGGAGGGACAGTGGAGAACAAACAGCCCTGGAGACATCATCCTCAGGACTAGGAAGGCAGGGCATGGGAAGGGCCAGAGGGCAAGGCTCACACAGACCCTTCCAGAACACACTACAGCTCCGCATCTCCTGGCATCTGCTAGTACACTTGACTCCAGGTGTGTTCTAGAAAGCTGCTCGCCAGCCAGAACACAGTGCTGGGAGCCCAGTCGCACCACAGTGCAGAGCCAGAATGGGAGCCTGGCAGGGCTGTCTGTGGACCTTGTTGTGGACCAACATTTGTGAGAATAAGACCGCCGACTCCAATTAGGTCTTAAGCAGCAAGCGAGGATTTATTGAGCTGGCCAGCTGGCTGCAGCACCAGCCCCCACCAAAGTGAGGGCTGACACTGCAGCCCCGACCAGATGCAGAAGCAAGCTTTTATTTGCAAAAACCACAAAATGTGATGCACAAAGTTTGTTGCTCTATTTCTCACAGACTCATAAGTTTTGACTAGAGCATGACTATTTTCCTTATCTTGAGCAGTAGCAGTAAGTCCTACTGAGCTGAAAACGAGCTGGGGCAAGTGGACCTTTACATTCCCTACTGCTTTTTACTGGAATCAAATCCTTGATTCAGAGTCCTCCTCTAAGATATGAAATCGAGGAGAGATTTGCCCAGAATAGTTTCTAGGTAGCAGGATGGTGATATATCTAATGCCTCTTTCTGGCAACCTTGACTATAGTTGGGGTGCTCAGTATCACCTGGAATGGGCCGTCCCAGTGGGGCTCAAGGCTACTGGGGTCATGGTGCTTCACCCAGACCAGGTCTTCTGGAACATAGATGGGATGAGCCAGGGGTGATTGCTTCTGGTCCTCTTTGTGTGCTGCCTGCACCAGCCAGCGGATTGATGTGGAACAGTTCTGGGGTGCCTGTAAAGACTCAAGCAAATTATGGGTAGACAACTGGGCAAGCTCCTCTTCCCGTAAGCAGGGAAGGAGCGGTGGTGGTCTGCCAACATGATTTAGTTCTCTGGGGGGTATGGCCAGTAGTACCTCAAGGGACCCTACTAGTTTTAGGGCAGCCTCCTGGGCTGCTTCGCCTGCAGCCTAGTTTCCTCTTGCTTCTGGGGAATCCCCTTGTCTAAGGTGACCAGATTTAAAGCGGTACACCAATGACCAGGGGGCGGGGGTGTCTTTTTTTTCTTTTTTATTATTACTTAAAATATTATAAAGAGTAATCGGGACTTTTTAAAAATACCATGGGATGTGGGACAAACTATTAAAAATTGGGACTGTCCTGCCAAAAGCGGGACATCTGGTCACCTTACCCTTGTCTTACATACATAGAGGTGGAAAGACTTAGTTACATCTGGTAGTGCCAGTCGGCCCAGCCCATTGTCCTCGCTCTGCTCATGTCTGTCTAACTGCCTACTATATTACCTCAAGGATCCTGGCTCTGAATTCTTTCAGGAAAAATGCTATTGAATTTCTCTTCTGTAGCTGCTTTGTGCTGAGGAGGGCCAGAAGTTTCTCTCAGAGCCAAGAGATCCTTGCTGTCTGTCAGAGGGACTATGAGGCCTGGGCACAGAAGGAGGTGGGCTTGTGACCTGGAGGAGACATACTGTAACAAATGATCTGGTAGAAGGGAAATAAAACATTTCAGTTTTAATAACCTCTATTGAAATAGAATTTTTTTCCTAAAATTACCCCTCTGAGAGCCAAATCAAGATCAATTTATCAACTGTATTCCATTTGGCCTGATTGTTTGCATAAACACAGCAAGAATGGTAACTGACTACCTTTGCTGGAATCTCATGATTGAATCTTGATGTACCCTGTAGGGCCAGGAAGCCAAGCTAAGCCATCCAGCTGCCCTCAGGCCTGCCTGCAGTATCTGTTGAATTAGGTGAATTCCTCACCTGCAGTGGCTCTTCCTCAGCCCATTGTCCTTGCTTTAAGGCCCTTCTCAAAATCCCTCCTACTCGTTGCAGCCCAGAGTGTGTGGGGGTCCTGCAGGGATGCAGAGGCATCCTTATTGCTCCCCTTCTACTCTGACCAACCACCGGCGATGGTAGGGTATGGACCTGACGCTCCAGCGCCAGCTATTTTCAGGGCTACCAAGCAAGATACCAGGCTTTCTCCATGGCACTCTTATTGGCTTTAAGTCTTCAGAGCTCAGACAGGACTCTTTAAAATATGATACTCCAGTCAAAGTTTTCAGTCAATAAAACCACTATTGGAAACCAGTCTTATTGAATTTATGCAAAGAAATGTATTGCCATGATTTACTTATTAAGTATTGCCAAATTTCAGAGGTATTGTATAAGGAGAAAAATATACTGACCTGCTTTAAGATCTGATTTTTCTTGCCAGTTGTTTTTTACTCTCTAGAGTTATAATAAAACAGTAACTGCTGGATTTCTTTTATCAGTCCCCTCTAAGTACTTTGGTATAACTATTTACCCTCTGTTTAAGGAGGCCGAATGTAAAGTATTTACTCTTCTTGGCTTACTGGCCTGTGTCATTGCCTTTTAATTTCCTTGTAATATTTCTCTTTTCCTTCTTATTACATATATAACCTTTATAAATTTTATACTTTTAAATTAGCCTTTAAACCTTCTTTCTATGTCCTTTAAAAATGTATAACTATGCTTTAGACCTTCTACTCAGTAATTCCTTATTCTTAGAAACCTTAATCCTTTAATGATTACTATAAAGTAAACAGCCAGAATTTTTCTTAGATTAACCTTTATGAAATTTTAAGTATATTGTATTCGTCTAATTTAGTATTGGAAGGGTTAATGAGAACAAAATGGGGCAGAGAAAAACTTACTGTGCTTAGTAGCAGCTTGCGGCCTTGAGTCTGAGGAGGGTCAGATAAGTAAAAATTAACAAAAACCTATCTCTTCCTGCCAATGTCCCCCTTTTCTGCATTAACCATTTACTCTGTCCTTAGCTGCTTTCCCTCTTAGATTTTTCCTTCTTTACTCTAAGCCCCAGAGGCTCAAATCCTTCTCCTCCTTTATTATTCCTGATCTCTCTGACCATCCCCCTTGCCCCTAGCCTAGGGCTCCTCCATCTCAGCAGGCTGACAGCCTACTACTCTATCTGGGGAATCCTACCATTACTACCCCATATTGCACCCGCTCCGGAGCAGTTTTCAGCTCTCTTCCTCCTCCAGTCAGAGCAAATGCTGTCCCCAACAGAGACCTACTATAAATTAAAAGCATTAACATCATATCCATAATCTCTAGCTCTCTTCTTGAAGTCCTAAAAATTCTTAAGAAAACATTGCAGCGGGGAGCACATAGAAGCAGATGATCCTTGTCCCATTTTGACAGCAAACACTGAGACAACAAAGGCTAAGACAACAAAGACCAGACAGACAAGCCCTGTGCAACCAAAAGTCACACTTGCCAGATGCTGTGACCACCGTTGTGGTCACTGGCTGGAGTCAGGAGGTAGTGCTGTGTCCAGCCCTCCACTTGACTTCCCACTGTGAGATCTCACCCCAGGCGCCTCCAGTCCTTACCTCCTGCAGGATTTTTTAATAAATCATCGGGGCTTGCCTGGCGATGGATGGGGGAGAGCCTCCTGCCCTAGATAGGGGGTCCCTTTCACTCCTGCCAGGTATCTCACTGGTGCCTCCAAATGTTGTGGACCAACATTCGTGAGAATAAGACCGCTGAGGATTTATTGAGCTGGCCAGCTGGCAGCAGCACCAGCCCCCACCGAAATGAGGACGGACACTATAGCTGTGACCAGATGCAGAAGCAAGCTTTTATTTGCAAAAACTGCAAAAGGTGACGCACAAAGTTTGTTGCTCTATTTTTCACGGACTCATAAG
Organism: Murina feae; assembly: GCA_004026665.1. NCBI lineage: Eukaryota > Metazoa > Chordata > Mammalia > Chiroptera > Vespertilionidae > Murina > Murina feae. The sequence continues at coordinate 4,727 of PVJC01016991.1, read as the reverse complement.
TTTTGACTAGAGTATGACTACTTTCCTTATCTCTAGCAGTAGCAGTAAGTCCTGAGCTGCAAACGAGCTGGGACAAGTTGACCTTTACAACCTGGACACCACATTCACAACCCAACCCCCTCTGTCCAGACGTCCACTCACCTCAGATGCAGGAGATGCTTCCTCAGATGCCCCTGAGCTTCCATCTCATGGCTTTTCCTTTTGCGATGAAACGGATTTCCTTTTTGACAAGGTCATAGCAAAATATCCACACGTGCTTATTCATTCAACAGCTCAACAGCGCATCTTTTTAGTGTGATCAGGGAAGTAGGGGTGAGGGGGTGTGGAGTCACAGTTTAGTAGCTAGATTATGGAGCTGGGCATATACAACCAAATCACATGTCACGAGCAAGGGGCCGCAGCATGCCAGCCCCCTCTGGCAGGCAGGCAGGCAGGTTTCTAGTCAAGAAGCTATAGGCTTTCAGACGAGGAAGCCTTGGCTCTGACCAGTGGCTTCACAGAAGACTTAGTGGAAGGGTGACATCTGAGCAGAGACTGGAAGGCTTGATTGGCCCAGGATAGAGGAGCAGACGGACAAGGCCACAAGGGGTGTGGGGACTCGAGAAGGGTGGCAAGAGTAAGGTGCCAGAAGGGAGAGACTGGAGGAAAGGCTGGCCCAGGGGACTCACACCAGGTCCCAGTGAGCTTGGCACGCCAGTCTAAGGAGAGCTGGACCTCCAGGTGGCGAGAAGCTGTGCGAATCGTGAGCTGCCTTCTCTAGGAAGCCGAAGGAAAGGGCATTTGCAAACATGCAGGGAACATGTCCTACACGCGTTGGGACTGCTTCAGTCGCCGTGACAGGAGCTTCCCCCATTGGTCAGGCACACAGGGGTGGGCTGGTTAAGGTGAATCAAGGGTCCGAAATAAGACAGGGCCCATTGGAAGCTCAAGCCAGGTGTGTGGTCTGGGTCACCCTCTCTCCGCCTCTTGGTTCCGCTCCCTTCTGCGGGCTTCTTAGGTGACTCACCCACCCTAGCCTCGGCCCTAATCTTTCAACAACACCCCTGGGAAAGTCATCTCTTCCAACAAAAATGTCAATTTGCTTTGGAATGTGGGCCTGATAGGCCTCTGTGCCCATTTGTAAACCAACCTCTGAGGCCAGGGCATGGGGCTTTGTTGGACCAGGCAGAGTCCTAATCCCAGCCCTGAATGGGAGGTGCAGCCAGCCCTGCTGAACCTGGAGGGCTGAGTGAGGGGGACTGTTCCTTTGGGGAAAACAACAAAAAACCAGGGTGCTGTTACAAGAAGGAGGAGGAAAGTGGGCCTGGCAGACAAAAACAGCAGATGTCCACTCGACCTTGGGAGAAGCCAGGCCGAGCACGATTGGCGTGCTTGGTGATGGTGATAGTTCCCTGACGTTCAAGGGTCAGAGGCATCCTCCGTGATCCCCTACCCTCTGCTCACTGAACTCGGTGGCAGGGCCCATAGCGGGCTGTGTGGTTGCTCAGAGGCATCCTCGCAGAGGGATGCAGGCTGCTGAGTGGCCAGGGAGCAGGCAGCGGGCTGCAGGAAGCAGGAGTGCTGGTTTCTCTCAGGGCTTAGGAGCCTAAAGCCAGAGGAAGCAGCCGATGCATCCATTTCTGAGTATTAGGCCTGCAAGTGCCAAATCAGTTTTCCATGCAAGATGCTGTCCTCATGCAAACAGAATCACTACAGACCTTCAGGGCCCAGTGGACATGCATGCTGGCCAGCCTTTCCTAGCAGGCGCGGCGGGAGGAGGACTGGCTCTTCACTTGCTCCACGGTGTCTTTGAGAGCCAGGGGCTTGCTCTGCAATAATGACTCCCCTCTGCCCTTTAAGGGAAAGGAAGTGCCCTGCTCCTGAAGGCAGTCTAGTCCCCATCCCTGCAGGCTCCAGGCCACGGGCCACGCTCCCGGGCTCCGTGCGTCTGTCTCTAGATAGTCTCTGGCCCGCCTGCTGTTCACAGGCACAGTTAGGCAGGCCTCCTTCCCAGGATGCCCGTTTAGTCCGTCTCAGGTGGAGTCGAGCTCGCATTCTGTCTTCTCTTGTAAAGGTTCTCCAGTCATTCTGAAATGCAGGCAGACTGGGGCTCCTGCGGGCCCTGGATTTGTCAGGGCAAGTGTCAGCAGCGGTGCTTCCTGGAGTCACTTGTCCCTCTCTCCTCCGCCCCTGCCTTTGTCTGCCTCCCTCACAACTCACCTCTCCTGTGGCAGCCTTCAGCCCAGCCCTTCAGGCAGGCAGACCCTCTGCCTGGGGCCTCAGGTCCCTCATCTGGACAACCATGTGCCTGGCTCCGCAACCCCCTGGGTCCTCTCCGGCTGGACATTTCCTGAGATTTTAGTTTCTGAAATGTAACCAACCCATCATCAGGATCATAGCACTTGAGCATCACGTCTACTCCAAGTCCTTCTTAGGGGGGAAGTTCTTGCCTGGGCATGATTTTTGCCCCCAGGGGACATTGGACACATTTTTGGTTCCCGCAAGTCAGTGCTCTGTGGCTAGTGGGTAGAGTCCACACAGTACAGCCCTGACACACAGAGTTCCCTGGCTCCCAATGCCAGTACTCCTGAGGTTGCGCCACCTTTCCTTTAGGTGTTCATGTTTGACCTCCATTCAAAACTCCAACCAATTAGCCATGTCCTCCTCAACTGAGGCCTCTGAGGCTCACACCTCCAGGTCACCCAGCAAGCTGCAAGCAGCTGTTCTCCACGCTGCTCATGCACTCACTACACATTTCCTGGCCTTCTATCGACTTTACCTCAATATGTAAGCCACTTTTTATACTGTGGCACATGCTTACCAATGCTTTTTTCCCTTCTCTCGTGTTTCTTCATGCCGCCCCAGTGTGAAGTGGGGGCGAGAGGGACAGCTGCTGGGCCGAGCCTCTGGAGGAGGCCCTAAAAATGTCTCGTGAAAAGCTGAGCTGGAGACCAAGTAGGCAGTTGTGTGTGAGGCCCTGGGCAGCCCTCTCCGCTCCAGGAAAACGAAGTAAAAGCAGTGTACAATGCTCCATCCTGTGCTTATATGATTCGTGTTTCATAAAGGGAGAAAAGCTAAGTAGAAGAGGTTCTTATCCGCATTTAGGAGGCAGAGATTTCCATGTAATTTTTCAGAGTCACTTACCTTTACAAGATGGACATAATTGCTGTATATGTAAATGGCAGCCTGTGAATTACCAAACTATTTATTTGATTGAAATTCTCCCAATTTTCCCCAGATGATGAAATTCTCATGCATCACTTATCATGAGTTTGTGCTTTTAGAAAAGGAAGGAAGGAGAAAACCGATCAATGGTACAGAAGGCGAGGCCTCCAGCGCCCCTCCTCGCCTGGCTTTAGAGGGTGCAGCTGTGAACGAGGAGGTGGTATCACAGCCTTGGTTTAAATGCACTTACAGAGCTGATGTGAACTAAAGGGCAAAGAGAAGAAGCACCTTTGAATTTAGCCTCGGTGACTGCTAAGCAAGAAACCAAGCTTGTCTAGGAATGAGGATGCCTGCCAAATCCAGCTCCTGGAGGGTGTGCTAGAGAAAACAACTAAAAATTCGAAGAACCCTGGAAGGCATATCATTGCTGAACCACTTTGAAATCAGCACATACAAATGAGAATTCATTTTATTGTTTTTATGGAAATGAGCAATCTTTGCATCAAAAGCTTTGTGAGTATAACTTTGGCTGGCTGCCATGGAGGAAGGAGTTTGGTCAGAATCCTCACAGCCTAGGCTGTTCCAGGCGATGGTGACTCTCAGTGAAACACTGACATCACGACTCCTGCTTGCCTCCTGGACCCACCTCGGAGGCCTCAGGCAAGGCGGCATCTCCAGGCTGGGCCTCCTTTAACACGTTTTCTCCCATGAGCTCTCTTAATTGACACTTTCTGATAAAACTCAGATTTTGAAGGAGGTCTGGTCTGAAACCACAGGCTTTCCAAGTCCAATGTTTTACAAGAGACGCCTGTCTTGTTCAGTTTGCATAAGTGAATGTCTTGTCCAGAATGGTGAAAGTATTTGGGAGGGCTTTCTCTGGAAGAAATCTAATAGAAAGTGGAAAATTTTCTTTTAAAAATAAATGAAAGAAGTGAAAGAGATGAAGTAAATGGATAATTAAAATTTGTCCGGTTGGCAGGCAAGCAACTACATCAATTAAAGTGCCGGGTGTGGTGAAGCTGTGGAAAGGTGCTTGAGAAATCAGAGGTGGGAAAGGAGTTGAGCTGTATTGAAGGTGACCTTTAGATTGGCAACTATCACAACCTTTCAGAACTGCAGTTTCCTTGTTTGTTGTGTTATGAGTGTCAAACGGGACACGCACAGGAAGCCGAGGAAGTGGTGGGCACTGGCAGATACCACTGCTAATTTTTTTTTTAATTTTTTTATTTTTATCTTTATTGTTCAGATTATTACAGTTGTTCCTCTTTTTTCCCCCCCATAGCTCCCCTCCTCCCATTTCCCACCCCAACCTCTGTCCTTGCCTCCCCACTGTCCTCATCCATAGGTGTACAATTATTGTCCAGTCTCTTCACGCATCCCCAAGACCCTTAACCCCCGAAAATTGTCAGTCCACTCCCTTTCTATGCCTCTGATTCTATTCTATTCACCAGTTTATTCTGTTCATCAGATTTTTTATTCACTTGATTCTTAGATTCACTCGTTGATATATATTTGTTGTTCATAATTTTTACTTTCCTTTTTCTTCTTCCTCATTCTCAAAGGATACCTTTCAGCATTTCATA
>PVJC01016990.1:0-32942 GCA_004026665.1 Murina feae | reverse complement strand
CCCCCAACTGTTCCCCTGCAGGCCTGGGTCCCCCCCAACTGTCCTCCCCTTCAGGCCTGGGTCCCCCTCAACTGACCTCCCTTGCAGGCCTGGGTCCCTCCCAACTGCCCTCCCTTATTGGCCATCTTGTGGCGGCCATCTTTGACCACATGGGAGCAGCCATCTTGTGATGGTCAATTTGCATAATACTCTTTTATTAGATAGGATAGAATTTACTGTGAGAGCACCCAGTGGTTTAGGGGAAGGCTGGGCTTGGGGAATAGGGGAGCTCCAATCCCCTGTGAGAGGCAGTCAGGGAAACTTTGTCCTGTGCAGCTGACTGTTTACTTGTATTTGGATTTATTTGAACGAGAAAGAAGACGGTATTTTTTTTTTTTTTTAGAAAACTGTAGACATTTTTTGTTTTTTAGAAATTTGTTTTACATTCTTTCCATAACATCATTTCATTAAGAACAAATTCAAGACACTCTTGCCCCCACAGAGTCAAAAATAAAACAAGCTGCAATTCACCAGTCCTCCAGAATAGTTTCCTTATTTAGGTTAAGGGGACAATTAGCATAATACTTCCTTCTGACTTAGATTACATCTGACCCATCATTACTGAGATTGAGAGGTTTTTAAAATATTTCTGTGTGAAATGTGGGCAAACCATGCATCAGGCCAGTGAAGAGCCACCTTTGTTGGCAGCCTTGCAGCAGGCGCCCCTTTCTCAGTTCCAGGGGAACTGAGGGGTTAGTGCAGATCCAGGAGGAATGAAAAACCTCCTCTCAGGCCCGTTTACTTTATTCTATTTATATTCTATAATATTTAAATTCTATCCTGGAATTTAAAATTTTTTATAGGCAAAATAAGTCTATAAATGGAATTTTAAGCTTTTATTTTTAAATTAGAAGCCAAGTGCACAAATTTGTGCATGGGTGGGGTCCCTCAGCCTGGCCAGTGATCAAGGCTAATCAGGGGGCTGGCCAGCTGGCAGGAAAGGACTCTGAGAGGTTGACTAGCCAGCCCCCTGATTGGGGACAGTGGGGGTACCAGCTGGGGGGAGGGGAAAGGGGCCGCAGGAGGTTGGCTGTGGTAGCGCACTGACCACAAGGGGGCAGCTCCTGCATTGAGTGTCTGCCCTCTGGTGGTCAGTGCACATCATAACAACTGGTCGACTGGTCGTTCTGGTTGTTCAGTTGTAATGGTTGCTTAGGCTTTTATATATTTTTTAATGTTTTTGCATATTTTCATTTCTACCTCTAGGTGGCAACCACGCCAAGCCTTGTGACCAGCAGTGCAGCAACTACCCTCACAGTCAACCCCGTCCTCCCTCTGACCAGCGCTGCAGTAACCAATCTCTCTGTTACAGGTAACCACCTCTCTAGTACAGGTAACCACTTCTCTGGTACTGGTAGCCACTTTTCTGTTAAAGGTACTAACCTCTCTAATCCAGGTAACCATTTCTCTGGTATAGATACCCATCTCTCTGGTACAGGTAACCACTTCTCTGGTATAGGTAATCACCTCTCTGGTACAGGTGATCAATCACCTCTCTGGTATAGGTACCCTCTTCTCTGTACCTCTTTGGTACAGGTAACCACCTCTCTGGTATAGGTATGCGGCAGCTGTGAGGCAGCTAGTAACCACCTCTCTGGTATAGGTATGCCTCTGCAGCTGTGAGGCAGCTAGTAGCCATGAGAGGTTCCTGTGAGAATCTGCCATTAATCTGTGCGTTACAGGTCTAGGGAGGTATTGCTGTTTTTAAAGTTATATGTGAAAAGCTGAACTCCAGGAAAAATCAGGCACAATTAATTTTGTCAGAAATGATACTTCCACACAAAGATTTCATCTTTTTTGTTCGTTTTCACCTTACTCTGTCTTCTCCATTACTCCCAGAATTATCTCTCAAAACACACACTTTTTTTCAAGTAGCTCTTCTTAAAAATCTTGCCTCGCTACAGCTTTTTGTATCAGGATATCAGATCAGATGCCCTTTGATTTAACCTCCAGGTGGGGAAATTGATTTTTCACCACTGGTATTGGACTTTATCGTACCTCTTGGCTCTATGACCTAACCATGGCATGTAAACTGAATAAACGTTTTTATTCACATTTATTAAATTAAGAATGAGCTTTGCCTTTTCCCTCTTTATCTGTCTGTCTCAGTATGAATTTAGACATTCTTTTGTATCCAACAGGTTAGAATTGTATCACTATTTCAGGGTTAAATTGTCTCAGATTGGCCAGTGGGAGTCCCTTCGGCTGGCTCCTGTGCCCTTTAAAATGTTCCTGCCTTCTTTAAATGATTCCTTCTTTTTGGCACAAGATGTTCAGGCTCATCTTCACGTTTCTCTGTCCAGGCCTGGAAGCAGCCATTTCTCCAAGGATTCTGAGTTCCTGTTAGTTAGGAAAGGACTTTGGAACCAAGGTGGAGGCATTAGATACACTCACTGATATGCATTGTTGCTTCTAGGGCACCTCAGCTGAAATAAGTGTGCACACACAAGGGAATGTGTGTGCATTCATGTGGTCATCTGCACACCTGCACCATACATCTTCACCAGCTGTCCACGTGTATTAAACCCATGCATCCATACTGAGTCTCCAACTCCAGCCCACACCCTCTAGTTCATTATTTTCTAAGCTTAGGTTCTAAAGAGTTTGTTTTTGTGGTTCATGTGTATAGATGCACTAACAAAGTTAGTGCAAAGTACCCATTTTGAGGTGCTGGCTGGTAGGGTCATTGGTCAGTTGTTCCTGGAGTTGGCTGAGCAGAAACCTGTCTCCAGGCTCCCCACAGCTCCTTCCTAACACAGCCCTCTTTTCAGGCACTACAGACACCACCGCCAACAACACTGCGACCGTGATTTCCACCGCGCCTCCGGCCTCCTCAGTAGTCACTTCCCCCTCGCTGAGCCCTTCCCCTACTGCCTCAGCCTCCACCTCTGAGGCCTCGAGTGCTAGTGAGACCAGCACAACACAGACCACCTCCACTCCTCTGCCCTCTCCTCTTGGGACCAGCCAGGTGATGGTGACGGCGTCAGGGCTGCAAACAGCAGCTGCGGCTGCCCTCCAAGGAGCTGCGCAGTTGCCGGCGAATGCGAGTCTCGCTGCCATGGCTGCCGCTGCAGGACTGAGCCCAGGCCTGATGGCACCGTCTCAATTCGCAGCTGGGTAAGGGTTTTCTCGTCTATTCCCACCTGAGAGTCCACAAGGAGGTCATCCCAGGGCTTACTCTATGGGAGACTTTCCATCTTCATCTTTAATGCAAAATCCAAAATAAAACTCTTTAAACCTTAATGTCTTTGAAACGGGTTGCTCTGTAGCATCTCAAGGACCTTGCTGATTGCGGACTTAAGTGTCTGGACACCCTGGAAGGGCAGCAGTCAGGCCTTCACTTCCAGGTGAGACATGAGCAGGAGGCGCTGGCCATGCCTCGGAGTTGGGCCAGGAGGAGCCCACAGCTCCTGGCTCCCGGTCTCACTCGTTCCCTGCTGGCCTCTCGGCTGACCACTTTCTGACTCTCAGACATGTGGAGTGGCTGCAGCAGTAAGAATTACCCTATAGATATACTTATTTCCCTGGCATTTGCTTTTGTTTTGAGAAAAAAGCAGAGCAAGTTTGAATGACTCCGAGTTGGACATTGTGCGGTCATAGTCTTGTTTGGTTTGCACAGTGAGCTTCAGGGAGAGCAGAGACTCAGAGGCTGTCGACTGTAGAGAGGACAAGAGCTGCAGCTATTTCCATCGCCTCCCTGCCGGCGAGGCCTGCTTCCCCTCGGGCGTGATGTCACGCTGACCACTGTGTCTGCTCTTTTCACTTGCAGAGGTGCCTTACTCAGTCTCAACCCAGGGACCCTGGGCGGTGCTCTCAGCCCAGCTCTGATGAGCAACAGTACACTGGCAACCATTCAAGGTGGGTACAGCTGCTTTCCTTACTTACCTCTTTTTTTTTTTTTTTTTTAACGGAGGAGGTCTACTGTGCCAGAGGTCAGGGTGATGGGGAGACAGTTGAATTGATAATGTTGACTAACTTGAGGACCAAGAAAATGTCTTATAAAAAAGCTTTGTGGAGAAGTATAGTTGTGGTTGGGTGTTAGAACAGGAAGCCTACTAGTTTGGTGTAAGAAATCAGGACTTTTATGCTCATATTGACCTTGTTATGTGTATAGGCTTAGGGACAGACTTTCTCCCTAACAAGTTTATCGACTTAGTCATCCAAGACCTACACCCTGACCAAGTAAAACCCCTGTCCTCATCTCCACCCCAAGAGAGCACAGCTGAGCAGTCCCCTGGGAGCACATCGGGGACTCCAGGAGACTTGGCATCCTTGCTGGGTCTGCCCTTTGTTGTCCCCGTCCTTGTCTTTGACCTTGGCATGCTACCCGTCTCAAGTGCGTCTGAATCCCAAAGAGTTTACTGAAGTATGTGCCTTATGTGCCTCAGCTTATGTCTGAAGGTGCTAGAGAGACATCCCTGTATAGTCAAAGAATTTTTTTTTCTTACAATTAAAATAGTTTGTGCTTAAGTGAGAGTTCTTGGGGCCAAAAATAAGCTGTTAGCCACTTGAGTAAAGGTGCTGTCAGATGGGTGATATTCCTCCAGTGTACGTACCACAGAAAACACTGGTCACCGGCCAGTCCCAGACATGGGCTGGACTGCCTGGCCTCACACTGACCTTCGAGCTTTGTAGAATTAGGGGTTATCTCTGAAGCTTTTGTTAGCCAATGACTCCTTTTTGGAATAAGACTGTGAGAAGCCACTTTTTCGGCAACAGATGTCTTTGGGTGGTAGTGATCCTCCAGAGGCAAAGTACTTCTCCAGACACTACAGGCGGGAACAGACCTCTCTGGGGAGATCTGGAATCGGTCCATGGCCCTAAGCCTGTAATCTCAAAAAACTTCAAGCCACACCAAGTCTATCCGTGTGTGCTCATTGTGTGATGGTGTCCAAGTCAAGGATGATCCCTCAGTCCCTCCAGCTCTCTTTACATGTTACATAAGAAATCAACCGAAGTCTTAAAGCCTAGAGAAACCTTCTAGTCTGCATGTGGTTTTATGCGTCAAGGAGATACTGGGGAGGGTGGTTGTCAGATAATGGAAATTTAGTAAATGAGAATGCCCACTTATTTTTTTAAAACTGATTTCACAGAGGGGGAGAGAGAGAGAAACAATAATGATGAGAGAGAATTACTGATCGGCTGCTTCCTGCAGGTCCCACACTGGGGATCGAGTTGCAACTCAGGTATGTGCCCTGACCTGGTTCACAGGTCAACGCTCAACCACTGAGCCATTCCAGCTGGACACCCACTTATTTTAAAGAAAATCTTGCTGATGCCTTCATCACAGAAAATTCTCAGGTGCTAGAGCAAGTCCTAACCCATGATGGCCCACCTGGGCATCCCCACATCTCTGCTCCCTCCTGTAACGCTCACCATGCTCTGCACAAGTTAGGAGAGGCAAACTTGGTCACACCTTATACTTTACTTGGTAACTTTATTTTAGAACAAAAGTCTTTGGAAAGATGGCTTTTCATGTTGTACATCAAGCCATAAAGTGCTAAAATTTTTCATAGTGCCAGTGGATTGATAAAAGCTGACTATATTTTAGTGCTGTGATTGCTGGAGCTAGTTTATCATTTGAAAGGAGTTTGACATTGGCGACCTTTATTAAAAACAGTCGCTGGATTTACGTAATGCTGTCGGGGGACGCTGAAGTCAGGCGGAGCTCCGGTGCAGATGTAGCTCTAGCGGGTCAGAGAGGCCTTATCCCTCTCTCCCCCTGCTCATGCTCACTAGATTGTTCAGTCCTTTAGGTCAGCGGTCACCAACTGGTGGTCAGTGGACCACTGGTGGTCCATGAGGTCTTGAAAAGTTGGTGACCACTGCTTTAGGTCCTTCAAAATCATAATAAAACTTCAGGTGGGACAAGATGGCTCTCTGATTAAGAAAAACAGTCAGCAAAGGGCCGGGCTTGCAGCTGGTTGTGGGAGATTGAAGTCATGTTGTGGCCCTTGGCTTCTCCAGGATGGTATTAACAGTCTCCTTCCCACCTGTTGTGGGGGTTTGTCCGTAGCTCTTGCTTCTGGTGGCTCTCTTCCAATAACGTCATTGGACGCAACTGGGAACCTGGTCTTTGCCAATGCGGGAGGAGCCCCCAACATCGTGACTGCCCCTCTGTTCCTGAACCCCCAGAACCTCTCTCTGCTCACCAGCAACCCAGTTAGTCTGGTCTCTGCCGCCGCAGCCTCCGCGGGGAACTCTGGGCCTGTCGTCAGCCTTCACGCCACCTCCACCTCTGCTGAGTCCATCCAGAACGCACTCTTCACAGTGGCCTCTGCCAGTGGGGCTGCTTCCACCACCACCACTGCCTCCAAGGCGCAGTGAGTGCTGCCCCGCCTCTTCCAGCGCAGTGCCGTAGGGCAGCCAGCGGGCGACTGCAGGTGCCCTGGCTCCCTCTTGCCACAGTGTGAGGGCAAGGGAGAGGAGAGCAGGAAAGACACATGCCGGAAAGAAAGAATGAGGACCGGACTTCATTTGCCTAATTTTATAATAAAACACTGTCTTTTCAGGATTGCTTCATGGATTGGAGAACTTTCTAACCAAAATTTAAAAAAAAAAAAAAAAAAAAAAGCAGAAACAAAAAATCAAAAACAAAAAATAAGTGAAAGGACTACTTATCATTTCCAGCAGTCACGGTGGCAGTCAAGGTGGGTTACCAATTCTAATGTGGGTAGGAAGGGGATTTCTTGTTTGTCTAAGTCCTTTTTTTTTCTTAAAAAAAATCATTTTTTTATGGGTCTGTTGTACAGACCACTAAGTCATAACAAGGTGTTTATAATCGTATCAATTGTGTTGGGGGTTCCTTTCTTAACTGGTACAATTAGGCCCGAGTTGCTGTACCTGTTGTTGTTGTTGTCGTCATGTTTTATATATTTCGTTGGGACGTGTCTCGCTCCTGGATCCTGCTTCAGTGAGCTCCCACTGTGGGGAGGGAGTGGGAACTTGCGTCCTTCACTGCGAATGTCCTTGCTGGTTTCCTTACCCTTGACGCTCACAGGGGCCCTAGGAAATGGATTCTGTTGCCACTTATGCAAGAGGCTCGGTGCAGAAGCTGAGGGCAGCGTGCGCAGACGCTCCCACTCCACGCCCCCATCAGTGGTGCCTTTGGAGCACTTTTGTGTAGGAAGGAATTCCTGCTGGACTGTAGCTCTCACTCCGACCTTGAATGACCCGAGGCCGGGTCCCGGGTGCACCAGCGCCGCTCCTTGCCTCCCACGGGGCCGCACGTGTTGCAGGCGGGACTTGGCTCCAAGAGCAAAGACTACTGCAGACACCTGCCTGGGTGGTTCTCGTGACTCTGATCTCCTGAAAAATGCTCCTATTGTTGCTGTGTGTGTGTGTTTGTTCCATTGTGCAGAAGGTTTTCAACCAAACTTTCTTCAACTTAGCAAAGAACAAATGTACTTATTGGGAGTGGGATGTTTCCCTCCTGTTCTCTGAAGCAGCCCTGCTAGACTGCTCCCGTCGGTGATTGAACTCCAATGGAGGCATGAGAAGAATCTGAGGTTACATCTTCTCTAGCCACAGATTTCCTTTTCCCCAGGTGGCTCTCATCTGCCACCCCTAGACCGTCCTTGTCTCCTTGTGGAGAAGGCATGCACTAGCTTCGTGGGTCTGGAGAGCCTGAGGACTGAGCAGGATCTGCAAACCCCTCACTCGGGTGTCTCCTGGGCTGGTTAGTGATGCTCCTATGAGGCGGGTCAGGTGGCAGGGGTATCTGTACTTGGGGAAGGGAGGAGCTTCTGGCATGGGTGCGGTGTTTCTGGACTATGTAAACGAGCCCAAGAGAAGGGGGAGTTCATGAAGTAGATGAGCGAGGTGACTGGGAAATGGGATCCCCTTTCCTTTATGATAGCATCTATACCAAAATCCCTAGACTGATCCCTGCAAGGCGCTCCTGTGCCCACCCGTCTGACTGAGGGCGAGGGCCGGCTGCTGTCCCAGGTGCTTGCTGACCTTGCCTGTCCCAGCTGCACTTTCCCCTTCTAAGCTTCGGGCTGAGGGCTTACCGGTCATTTTCGTTGCTCGGCTTGTGTTGGAGGGAGCTTGGTTCTGTGCACTTACATCTGTCTCCACGGCCTTGGGAAAGGTCATGCGTTCCTGTTTGTGACTGTTCAGTGGGAGACGGGCACATTAATGTTAAAAGGCCAGAAACATTTTCATCCCCTTGTTGATTTTTCTTTTGTTCCATCTGTCTTCCTGTTTATTTCACAGAATATTTAATTCCCACCCTCAATGTCCTCTCCTCACCCTTCTCCTCCCTAAAGTCCCTCCAAAATCAGTGAATTACAAGCAGGGATACTAACAAATGTCCACCCACCTTTTTTATGTGTGGTGCGTGTTTTTTTTTATGTTGTTTTTTTTTTTTTTAACTAAGCTTGAACCAAAGTCAATTTTTAGCAAGCTGCTGTACTAAAGGACTAGTTTATATCGTGCGGTTCAGACACATTGAGGAGTTAGATGCTACTGACAATTTCTTTTTCATTGTCTTTAATAATTTTATATAAAACTTGCTGCTTCTTTTAATCTTTTATGTTGGTAAATTGTACTATCCTCTGGGCAGACATGAACTTGATTTTTAACTAGTTTATTTAGCTTGGTGTGTAATAGAATGGCAGTGTTGGTGACTAACTTTTCTCTCTCTTCCCCTCAAGTTCTCTGATGTAGTGAAATTTAGTCTTGTATCCTGACTTGATATCTCTAACTTTAGTCTGTGCTAATGGTTGTAGGACTATCAATAATACTGCAGCTGCCATGGGAATGGGTTGCGCCCTTGGGAGTGGCAGGTTCCAGGCAAGATTCATGGAGGGGAATGCAGATACCCACCATATTGGGCTAGAGCTAAAGCATTAATTCCCAAAATGACTACCAAAGGAAGTGTCAAGGCCAAGGAACTCAGCCCATGGCTAACAGCAAGGGCCAGGACTGACGGGGTTTGTTTCCTATGTCGCTCCAAAGATGCTCCCTCTCCCAGGTAAGACTCACTGATGGACTTTAATATGTAAAAGGGTACAGTGTGATGGTTTTCGTTCCCAGCCCTGTCTGTGTTCTCGGGTCAAGTTATGGTAATGGGATTGTGCCTGGGGGTCACTTTATGATATTAAACCAGCATAGAAACCTGTATTTAAAAGAAATAAATCTTTAGACAAGTAAAAACAAGTTGCAAAATGAACGTACATTTATACAATGTACAAGAAACACTAAAACAGCTTGTTGCTGGGTGGGTAGCTTAAATAGATCCCCAGCCCCAACCCTAGGAACCCCACTGACCATATTGCTTCCTGACACAACCTGCAGTCCTTTGTCACTGTGTCATCTTTATCATCTCCAGAAATGCTTTCTGAGTTGAGTGACTCTCTGAAGTTGGATACTCAGACATGGCTGTTAGACACCTTATATGGGAGTCTGGGAATTAAGAGGGGCAATTGATCACAAAGAGGTGTTGGGTTGAGTTCCCGCATCTCTGAGAGGAAAGGCCATCCCAACTCATTGTGTCAGTCTTCTTTCCCCCCCCGTAATGTTTATGCAAGTTTTATTTCATCCCTAAATTTGCTTAACACATTAAACCAAAGACTAATTCCAATGCATTTGTAGTGATACTATATTTGCCCATGGCGATGGGCCTTCCTGAGGGAGCGCTGAATGTCACTGCTTGAACTCTACTCATTGCGAGCAGTGCAGTTTGGTTGTGCACTTGATGTGTGCCCTGTGTAAATCTGAGGGACAAAGCAGAAAGGCCTAGAAAAGGGCTTCTTCTGTTACTGTCCCTGATTTAAGAAATAGGTTGAGTACTGTATTCGTTTAAATGTTTCTGAAGTCATGGAGGCAGCTCTTTAGAATTATGTAAATGCTGCAATCCGTTATGCGATGTCACACACTTCTGTATTTATTTGATAAGAAAGATTAATACATCCCCATTCACTCAGCTTCTTGTCAGAGAGATGGAACCACAGGAGCCGGCTGCTGGTCTGTGTGGGACCACACCTGTCTGTACTTCATGGTAGATTATTAGAAAGGATTTTTTTTAGAAAGGAAAATAAGATTAGTTAAAAGGCTTTTAGGGAGTTTTTTTTTTTACCATTTGTTCCATATAATTCTTTCATTGTTGGGGGGAAAAGCACAATTATACCTCTTTTTTTATTTTTAATGTTATTTTGTCCTATTATCCTTCATTTATTTGCAAAAGTAGGGGAACCTTGTCTGCGTTACCCAGAAGCACAGATATTTGCTTGACACAATATTTAAATTCACCCCAATCTTTAACATTAAATTTTTTATTTAAATTGCTACATTTGCAAATATGGGAAATTAATGTCGACTTTCAACATTATAAATCCTAATAGTAAACATTGCAATTAGTGTGTACTAGACATGTGGCTTACAGAAGACGCTGATTGTAGGTCATAGTCTAAGGTTGTTCCCAAGCCACGTCCTCCTCACAAAACCTTCTTATGGATAAAAAAGTGAAGTCGGTGAGCTAGGAAGAAAGGGGAGCAGGTTGGCAGGGAGCAGCAGGGCCTGGGCACCTGGCTGGGGCGAGCAGTGGGGGCCGGTACCCCCAGCCCACTTCCGAGCCTTCAGTTGCAGAAGAGCCGAGCCCTCATTGTGAGAGGTTGGTCAAATGCTTTCTCAGAAGTCAGCATCAAAAACGGATGAATTTAAAATTCTGTTTTTAAAACCATGTTTATTAGAGCTGAAAACTTTAAAAGACCAAAGGCCTGGAATTTAAACTTATTCCAATGGGAGTGGATTGACGGGTTAATTCGATCACGAGCATTCGGAGTGTACTTTTGTGCCCGTGTGTGACAAGTGTTCCATGTAATGCTGGTCCCAGCCATTTTGGGGTCATTTTCAACCTGAGATATTGAGGACACTTTGTAAAGTGGTGCATCTTCCTTAGCAGCCCCTGCCTTTGGAGAAGGAGGAAACCCTCCTTGGACCAGGAACCGCTAAGGCAGCTTCGGGCGGCGTGCCCTGCATGTGGCTGCAATCCCGGGCGAGGCTGAGGTGGGTCCCATTCTACCGCCTTCTCTTTCAATCCAGAGAGAGTAGATGGGACGCCGAGACTCCCAGTGAGATGTCAGAAGGGTCTCAGAGGGCAGGGTGTTTTCTGAGTTGTTCAGATGTCCATCCACGTGATTCGTGAGCTGCTGCTGTTCCGACCACCCTCATCGTGAACAGCACTGTCCTGGCTTCGCCGCTCAGCCTTGGCCCAGCGCAGGAGCCGTGCATGCAGCTGTGTTGGTCTGGAACCTGGATCTCCTTTTCTCCCTTCCTTCTCCCTTTGAAAGGCAAAACCTTAATCTGTGAGATTAGTGCTGGAGGGTAGCAGTGGCTACTGGCCCCTTCATGAAATACCTCAATATAGTTTAGCATTGTTGCAGAACTGGTTTTAAACTAAAAACCAAATAAACAAAAAGAAAAAACTTTATAAATAGTGGAAGTAATCCTAGCTGTAGCATTTAGTTAACTATGTTTATTAAGATTGATAAACATGATTGATGCTGTATGTATTGGGATCCTGTTTATAGGTTACAGTTTATGGGGTTTCGAGGGGGGTGGGTGGGGGACGAGGAGAAGGTGACTGTGTTAGGAGGAATCGTTGCTCGTGTGTGTGTGTTTTTCCTTCTCGCTCTCTTACCAAAGGAAACTTGACTGTCCCTGTGACTGGGCTTGGGGTTTGTTGGCCTCTCTGTGGTCTGACCTGCTGGGCAGTGTGCGGGGGCATGCAGGTGACACATGGGTTCAGGGTCCCTCGGGCATTTATATCCCTGGCTAAAGCTGCCTGTGCCCCTAGATCAACCCTGCCAGCCTCTCCCAACGGCTCTTAACTCTATATGTGGCAGGCACATGGGCGAAGGATGACTGTGCGATGCCGGGTGGAGAGGTGGCAGAAGTGTCCTGTCTGTGTGGACAGCAGACCAGAATGAGGGTGTGGGCCTCGTAACCTGGGAAGATGAGTGTAGATGGCTCTTCTTGTCGCCTGGGTCACGTTGGACGTGCTGGTAGCACACACTCTTGGACCCAGGTGACTTCTGTCCAGACCAAAAATGCAAAAGAAGGAAAACCAAACCTAGAAGTTGTCACCATCCTGCTTGCCCCCCACCTCGGTGATGTGTGACCTCTGGGGATTGGTTGGCCGGTGAGGTTGAGGAGGGCGTGGTCTGGGGGCACGTTCTGGGGAAAGGACACGCCTTTCGGCCCGCACTGTGGGACAGACTTTCTCAGCCCCCCCGAGTCCAGACGAGGCACTTCTCCAGAAAGGCTGTTGTAAATGACTGCCCGTCTCATGGAACTTCAGTGGGATCCGGTTTGCGTACCAGAGACACTGCTCTGTCCTTGCTTATCCTGTTTCAACCAGCAGAAGGAATAGGAACAAAAAGCTGGAACTTGGGAAAGCTCCCGCTGTCCTCTCCCTCCCGCCTCCTGAGGAGGGCCTGCTGGTCACCCTGGCTTTGGAAGAGACTCCTTAGTTCCCTCACTGGTCTATAGGGCAGATGGCCGCTCAGTGTCGCTGGGGCTTGAGGGTGGGAGGAAGGGGTAGGGTTCTTTCTTCCCGTCATCTAACACGTGTAGAGCAAGTGCAGCTAGTTCAGGTGAGTGAGACGGGCTGTCAGTGTACACGAGCAGGTGGCGTGGAGAACTGAGACCTTCTCGAAGCTCTGCCCGTGCGCCGTGTTGTTCCAAGCTGTTCGTGCACGTGAGCCAGGGCATTAAGGAGCTCCTTGCTTGGGCACCACTGATGACCCAGAAAGGGAGGGAGGCAGGAATGCACTGCTCTCTCAGTTTTCCATCAAAAGCTGCCAGGATGCAGCTTTTGATGGGCCTGTGGCAGCTGTGCTACAGTCTTACTGACAGGATGTGACAGTGTCAGCCCTGGCTTCACAGGGCGCTAGATGACGGCCTGGGTGCTAAAGGGAGAAGCACTCGAAGCAGAGGCTGTGGGATCAAGGGTTAGGGACACCAGTTTGAGTGCAGAATGGGACTCCCTGGGGCGGACAGGGTCCCTGGGTCTGCCCCCTCTGCCAGGGCTCTGCCACCATCAGATAGGTCAGACCCCAAAGCGAGTTTCCTATGGAAACATTGTGGTCTGCTGCAAGTCCCCTGGATTTTCTTAGTTCCTTGCTCATTGCTGTGCTCATGGCCATACAGCAGCTGAGGCTTCCTTTAGACCCTGCAGGCAGCTGGCTGGACACAGTGCTGTTTATTGAGGCTTCCAGATGCTTCTGTACAGTCGGGCCCCCTTGGAGGGAAGGACAGAACCAGGCAGACACATGCCCCGTGCTTCCACCTGTCTAATGGAGCCTCAGGCAGGAAATCAGTGCACTTTCAAAAGCTCTGGGACACTGCCGTCAGGAAGGCTGGACTCGCGCCAGCCAGGTCGATGCCCTGCCAGGGTGTGCCCTGCCTTGGTTCTGACCTGCACAGGCTAGTGGGGCGCCTCGTGCCCGCCTGTTGTGTGAGCGTGAGACCTGTGCCGTGTTGGAACTGGCCTTTTTGCAATATAACCCTCCTGTCCCGAGGCCAGGTCGGGGAGACAGATGGGCTTCCAGCTTCTGGCCTGTGCTCCAGCGGGCCTGTGTGCACCGCTGGCTGAGGAGACACCTCCTCTCACCCGAGGTCAGGTCATCTACCTGTCCCTTCCTCTGCTGGCAGCAGAGGCTAGGCGAGTACGCATGGGCCTCTCCCACCGCAGCCAGGGTGTCGTATACCTCATTCTAACTCATGACTGAATAACTTGCTTTAACTTCTCTAAACCTTACAGAGTTGCCAAGTCTGCCCTCCCTCCCATAAGTCAAGCCGAGCTCGGGCCTGGGGTGGGCCCACCTAGCCTCTGGATGTCGCTGCTTGAAAGCTGCTGCGAGTGAGGGCAAATTGCAATCTTCTGGTTCTTTTGTTCAAGAGGTCTTCACAGGTCAGGGTTCCACTCCCCCCACCTCCTGTGGGGGCTGGCAGCCCCCGGCCCACCTTCTCGACTGCTGGCCACACGCCTTTCCCTGGCGGCAGGAGGCCACCCCTTCCCTCCAAGGCCTCTGGTTCTGCTGGCCTTCGGGACTGTGGGTGGAAGGGAAAACACCAAAGAGGCCCCTTTGCGCTGACTGCTGCACACACATTTCACTTTTGTTCCTCTGACATGACCAAAAATCCAAATATTTAAGTTATTATTATTATTAGTTGACAATCTTATGTCCCGTGGGCTCTTAGAAGCTGCACCCACCCGTTTCCTTTTCTTTGAATGTAGTTCCAGCCTCAGTCCCCACTCCGCCCGGAAGCTCTGCCAGGTCTTCCTCTGCGATTTGCCAGGGAGGGTGGTTTCTTTGTTTGGTTTTGTTTTGCTTTTTAAATTTCCAGCCAAACCAAAGATTTCTTAATGATTGTATAAACTCAAAACAAACAAAAAAACCAAAGAAAAGGGCAGTCTTCAGCATTGGTCCAGTCTGTGGCGTCCTGGCCGGCGCAGAGCAAGGCCGGGCAGGTGGGGCTCTGGCGGCAGAAGGGCAGGCGTGTGCCTTCCGCGTGGGCGCCGATGTGCGTGCTCGGCCTGGAGCTCTGGCCCTGCCCACTTGTGAACATGTGGTGGAGCACAGTGGCATTTCAGATTCTTCAGAACAGCAGACAAAACCCATCGCCAGAAATCCGCCCACAGCGCCATGGGCACCGCCAGGCAGGGCTGAGCCCAGGACGAGGAGGGTGGGTGCTGCTGGCCCAGGACTCCACAGAGTGGTGAGGCGGAAGACTCTGGCGCAGGACTGGCTGCTCTGCTGGGTGCTAACCTCTGGGCTGGCGCTAAGCACCCCAGGGCCCTTCGGAGCCTTCGTTCTCTTTTCCTTTCCTGGGACTGCGCGGAAGCGGCTGTCCCCACGGGAGCGTGCAGAGCGCTTGTGGACCTTCCATTTCCCACTGTGGTGTCTCCTTCCTGCGCGCTGCGCAACTATGCATCATGTCTCACACCTGTGCTAGGTAGATGCCTGTGACTTTTTAACTGGGGGGCGGGGGTTGCAAATGAAGGAACTTTTTACACGGATCTTTTTAATCTCAGCTTATGGGGGGGTGGGTTCTAGGGTCATACAAGCTCTATCCCAAAGCAAAACCCAAATGTTAGGAATCTTAGGCTGACGCAGATACCAAAGAGAACCCCGCCCTGCACCGCAGCCTGCGGAGTGCGCCGCGCCTGCACTCGTCTAACCTCAGCAGTTCCAAAGCGTAGATGTATATTTTGGTATATTTCTGGGATATTAAAAAAAATGTTGTTTAACTTCTCGTTTGTTTCCGTGTAAAGTCATAGCATGAAAATAACTGAACTGTCCTATTCTTAGTAGTTTGAAATAATAGTATTTTTGTATGTTTGGGTGTGTCTATGTATGTATTAACATAACAGTTTTCACTGCCTCGAGTTCCTAATAAAAAGAAATGAAATGCTCTGCGTGTCCATGCTGTCCAGTAGTAAGCGCCCACCCCTTCAGTTTGGAGTGCTTATCGCCCATGACCCACCCCCTGGGGCTTTGTTTTCTTTTAAAGAGACAGCGATCATGTTTTTCTAAAGATGTTTTCTTTCTGTCTTCAGATAACTCTCTCGTCTTTTTTTTCTTTTTCTTACTTTTTAATATTGATTCAGGGGTGTTTTTCCACTGTTGTCAAGGAAGGGACACGAGGGGGATTGGCCCCTCGGCCTCCCATACACTTTTGTTTTATGGGCCTGACTTTAAAATGTGAGTTTGAGTTCTCTTTTGTGGAAACTTAAGATGTGGTGTGTGATTCTTTCCAACATGGTCCAGCAGCTCCAGCGAGGCAGTGACCACTCCTGGGGAGTTGGCAGGACCCCTGCCCCGTTTCTCCTGGTGGTTTCGCGATCTGGGTGGCTATCGTGTAGCTCCACTGCCCCAGACGCCTGGGTAGCCCTCCCCCTCCCCCCTCCCCACACCCTCCAGGAATATTTCATAAGAATCAGCTGATAACATGGCATGGGGACTTGGCATTTGGGGGGATTCGCTGATGCCTCCCGAGGCCTGAGGAGTCAGGGGACATAAGTGGTGCTGTCTCCTTAAAAGTGCCCTTCCTGTGACCCCTCCTGGGCTGCCCACAGGCTGTGGGCTTGGGAGAGATTGTGTGGGTGGCTGAATCAGAAGGAAATGCTAGGTTTTGTGTAGATGCATTTGTCTGCTGTAACTTTTTATATATATATATTAAACTTAACTGTAATTGTACAGTTCATTTCTGTTGTAAAACATCATTAAACCATTTTTCCAAGTGTTGTCCCATTGTCTGAGTTTCTCTGATGGGGTCGTGTTGGTGTCTGGTTGCTTCACACACATCTCCACCCAGACGACTCACAGCCCTGCCTGTCACCCCCGGGCACAGGGTCCAGCTGCCTCCCAGCCAGGCCCTGAGGGTTAGTAGGCAGGCGTGGGCTGCAGTGGACTCCAGACCCCTGGGCTTGCTGCCATCAAACACGCAGGCTCCTCAAAGACTCCCATTTCACTGTGGATTTGACTGCAGAGCTGACACTGAACTGAACTTTTCCAGATTTACCGTCTGGACTGCCCTGCACACACGTCCCCTGGGGCCCCTCGGGAGGAAGCCAATCCTGACTCAGGCCCTGCTCTTCTGTCACGTGCCCCTTCTTCCCTGAAAGGGAACCTGGAACCTGAATGCGATTCCTTGTGGGGAGACCAGCTCACCAAGGAGCTCTGGGAGGGCTGCTGCCTCTGCGAGTGCCACAGCTGGCGTGGCCTGTGCTGCCCTGCGTGGGGGTGGAGGCAGCTGTGCCTCCCACAGGCTGCCGTCCGGTGAGACCCCGTGGGGAGGGGTGGCCTCGGCCTGCTCCTGCTCACAGCTGCTCAGGCTTCTTTTCGCCCTTCTTGCATTTAAGTTGGTGAAGTTATTTCCTTAAAACAACTCCACGTTTTTAACAGGAATCCCGTTTGGCAGAGACAGTGGTGTGCTCACCAGCATGAGAAAGACCTTAGAAGGCAAAGCCCACTGCTCAGCCCTAGGGGGTGAGGACAAAATGCCGATTCCACTCTGTTCCCCTTCCTCCTCTGTCAAAGGTGGGTATGGCCCTGGCCAGGTTCCCAGTGGTTAGATCCTTGGCTGGTGCACCGAAGGGGCATGGGTTCAACTCCTCGTCAAGGGCACACACCTGGGCTGCAGGTTTGATCTCTAGCCCTGGTTGAAGTGCATGCAAGAGGCGACCAATCAATGTCTCCCTCTCTCCCTCCCACTGTCTCTAAAAATCAATGGAAAAATACCCTCAGGTGAGGATTAACAACAAAAATAAATCAACAGAAGGTGAGCATGTTCTAACTCCGCGTGGCATGAGGGGCTCTCCAGTGAGCTGAATTCTCTGTTGCCACCTTTTCTCTCCAAAGACGAGGGCAGCTCTCGCTGGGGCTCGGCCTGTCAGCAGCTCAGTCCTCCCAGCCTGCCGCCTGCACTGTGTGGTCATCGCACATGCGCACACACGCACACCCCAGAGCTCACTGTGAGCGCGCTCCTTGCCTCCACTCAAACTCTTGACACTATGGGTCAAACCGTTGTGTCAGGCCAGCCATGGGTCACATGACTCAGCCCACCTTGGCCCTAGGTGTGGGTGTGTCCACTCGCTTTGGTACATGACCAGCGTCAGCCTCTGAAAGGCGGGTGAGTGGAAGTTGCAGCCGTGGCCGAGCTTGAGTGGCAGCAAAGGCAGCGAAGCGACGCTGCATCTTCCCGGCCCCAGCCAGGTGCCACGATAGGCAGACAGTCTGGCCCTTGGGGTGTCCCTTCCACATCCTTCCAGGCTCCTCCGCCCTTGCTGGCTGGCCCACACCTGCCCGTGCCCAGGCCCTGACCCTGCAGAGTGTATACATCCTTTCAGACGATGTGGCTGAAACCGGGGGCCAAATGTGACGTCCCCAACTGTGATACCTGGTACCTGCCACCCGCTGGGCATGGAGTGGCTGCTGCCGACATGTCAGCCATAGGGAGTTGGGTTCCCTGGCATCCAGGTCAGGGGCAGAGCACCTTCTCATGTGCGGTGCTGAGCAGCGTGTCCTGGCAGAGGTGCCTGGCATTGCTGTCCGAGTCCCTGATGCTCCAGCTTTAACAGCTGTGGCCCAGACTTTTGAACAAGTGAAGAGATTGATTCCAGAGCCTTTTCCCAATAGAAATTGGTGGATTGATATTTCCAGTCACGTTTTGTGAGGGAGACTGACCTCGAGGCCTCTGTCATCCTCCATCCTCCCCAAACCCCGTGTTATCAGTACAGACCAGTCCCAGACTTGCTCTGCTGCACGTGCTGCCAGTCCGGTGCCTGAGGGCTGGAGCCTCTCCTGCTCATTTCCCACACCATGGCCAGAGCCACGCTGAGCCCTGCCCACCAGGCCCTTTCCTTCACCCTCTGTCCCCACGCTGCCCGCCCCTCTGCCTGTCACCTCACTGGGTACCCATGCTCAGGCCCCACCCACCGCAGCCTCCTGGGCCCTGGGGCACCAATGCTGCTCGCTTAGAGAGCAGCAGGCTGGTTCCCAGACTAAATAAATGCTCATCAAGAACCTGGATGTTGAAATAAAGCTCCGCCTAAAGCAGTGTTTTCACTGAAGCGTTTATTATGCAAAGAGCAAGGCGTTAGTAAACCAGCATAGATGAAACCCCAGCGGGGAGGCTCCTTCCCGGCCCCAGTCCTCCAGGCTCTGCAGGCCCCGTGGTGTGGGGTCTTCCTGCGAGGCCTTCACGTGACAGGTTTGTCCCGAACTCAGTGTGACGTGAGCAAGTGCCAGGGAGCCACGGCCTTGCCCCGCTCGGGAGCCCGCCTTGGCTCACTGCTTTATAGCAATTTGCTCATCACACGCCTCCCTGTGAGGACGTGAGCTCAAAGGCACGGGCATGTCCATCTCTCAGGCCCAGGGTCTGGCGCCCGGACCCCATGGGAAGGGATGCTGGCCGAAGGAGGCCTGCGCTCTGTGCTCTGGAGCCTCCACGCAGCTCCAACACAGCCCCCCGCTGCACCTCTGTCCACAGGAGCTCTGCCTGGACCTCACCTCGGCCCGGTGACGAGCTACCGAGCAGTGAGGGGATGGTTGACAACAGAAGCCAAATCTACAGCAGGAGCCAAGCCGCTCAGGTGCCGACAGCACAGACTACCAGACGGTGCTGGCGTTCGGGGCTCCTTTGGGACTTTACGAAACAGACGGAACAGCTTGATGAGGAGTGTGCTGCCCCAGGTACGAGCTACAGTCCCAGCCCTGGGCCGAAGCAGAGGACTGGACGGGCTCCAGGACGGCCGGACGCACTCCCGCACGTGATGCTGAATGAAAGTTGGGGATGGGAGGGGACCAAATGGGACCACACGAAGCACCTGTTCCGACAGGACTTGGAGTGAGGGGAGCGAACCGGGCTGTGCATGCTTCTTCCTGGGTCGTTTACAATCTGGGCGTCTGTGGGTCTCCCTGTGGGTGATGGGTCCCGAGCTGCTAACGAGGAGGCAGTGTCTGCATGTGGAGGGCGTCATAGGTGTCTTTGGTGGCTGTACTGAGCCCCTGGTGAAGGGAGAAGGAAAAGACAGTCAGGAGCCCAAGAGGTGTCACAGCACGGCCTGTGCCTGCCCACCTGCCTCCAGAGGCCCCGGAACTGCTCCTCATGCCAGCGGGGGATGGGTGCTGTCCCTGCTGGGTGTGGCCTGCGGCTCCTTTCCTGAAAGGTGTTGCTGTCCCCTGGCGCTGGGCCCTGGGTGCTGTGTCCCACCAGCCTTTGGTCCTCACCACTGCGGCTCCACCCTCCCTCTGGCTCCAGCAGATGGGCCCTGGGGACACCACCTGAACTCGCCTGGCAGGTGGAGGGAGGGGAGGGAGGAGCTGGAGTGGCCAGGCAGGCGGCCAGGAAGCCCTGGGCTTTGCATACTTATCCCCATGATCCCATAAGCCAGGCTGCTGACTGCAACATTTCCTTTTCAAACTTGTGACTTCCCTTGATATGTCTCCTCAGTCTTCCCACCCTTCCTGCCATCTCACTAGGTGTGCGGAGCCAGGTGGCCGAGGCTGCTGCAGGGCCCGGCGTGGAGGAGCGGCCCACGGCTGTGGGTACTGTGCGGGCACCAATGCCCGGGACGCCCCTGTCCCAGTGGGAACCCAGGCATGTGCCCGGTAACTGACGCAGCCCCGCGGGGGGACTGGCCCGCCCACAGGTGCCCTGGCTCGCCCTGCCCAGGCGTTGGCAAGAGCACAGGAGCTGACCCCGCAGGTGAGGCGACCCAGCGGGGAGGGCATGGCGCTCACCTGGTAAAGGCCGTCGTGCCCCTTGCCTCTCCGACGCTGGTTCTGTGGGGAGACAGGAAGGGTCAGTCAGGCAAGCCTCCGTGGCCCTGCCCACTCGGCCACAGGCCATGGGCAGACCTTGGCCTCCGAGGGCGAGGCGAGGCCTGGCTCCGGCCTGGGGTGGCTCTGGCCACGAAGATCCACACAGATTGCGGGCCGGCCGCCCGGAGCTGCCGCAGGGCCCGTGGCTGGAGGAACAGCCCCGCAGCCCTTGCAACTCAGGCTGCTCCTGGAAGCCGCAGGCATGGCAGCTCCAGTTCCGCTTCTCAGTTGTCTATGACAAGGGGCCCACGGTCCCCCATACTGACCCTCGTCGGCACGCACAGCGCTCGTCACTGTTGCTAAGGGCAACAGGCCTGCGCTGCTCTGGCAGAGTTCAGGCTGCCCTGGGATCCGCTGGTTCTAATCCACAAAGAGCATCGGCCCTTCATCCGCATCTTCTGTGCAGCCCGCTGGGTAGGAGCTGGGTTACCTTCACCTCTGCGGCCACCACGTGGCTTTTGCAGGTGGTACAACTAGATGGGATGGGGGCCCCCAGCGGGCGCATGGGGAGGACCGTGAGGACCTTCTTGGGAGCACCCCCACACACACCGTCTTGGGGATTAGGGGGGAGCAGCACTCACCTCGCCTTTCGTCCCGATCTCGCTGTAGGCCTCTGCCATCTTCTCCCTCTGCAGTGCCTGGAAGGCAGTGGGCACGGCTCAGTGACTCAGGCAGAAACCTGCACCCCAGCCCTCCCTCCCGCAGCCCTTGGGACTCTCCCTGGGGCCAGCCCTCGGCCCTGAGCTGGGAAGGTCCGTGAGGCTCAGGAAGGTGAGAGGTGACGTTCTAGCCAGAGGCCACCCACGCAGGATGACGCCGGCTCACCAGGGGCCCCGGAATCATGTGGTTGAGCAGGTTGTCACCCCTGCAAGGTCCCCTCGTGGCAGACCCACACCAACACCAGACCCCACCCGCAATGGGGAGGCTGGCCATCCGTGAGGTGAAGGCCAGGAGGTTCCAGCCCCTGGGAACGTGCCCCCAAGAGGGGCTGCCCACCTGGGACGGGCAGCAGCCGGGGCTTCCTGCCACAGTGCCGCAGGCAGAGACGCAGGGCATGGGGAAGCCTGGAGGACGCCCCTCCAGCCCCTGCTCCCACCCACTCTCTAAGGCACAGGTGCCCCTCTACTCACGTTGTACAGGCCCTCCTGGGGGTTCTTCCTCCTCTGCTGGGAGAGAGAGAGAGTCAGAGGTGGAGCAGCAGCCCCCACGGCACCCATCACCCTCTGCGGGCTCCGCCCCGGCCTGGCAGCTGGGCTGGGAACATGCCCTCCTCCAGGCACCTGGCACGGTCCCCTCTTACAGGCCGGCCTTGCCCGGACAGACCTGGGTGTCTGATGGCCCGTGTGTCCCTGGCAGGTGCACCGCCCGGGTCACAAGCCTACATGTGGGGTTTTGCTGAAGATGAGAGGTCATTGGGAGCATGGCAGCTGCTGCTCAGCTGGTCCCACTGGCCCCTCCCTGCCCGCCCACCCCTGCTCTCCTGGTCTCGCCCACCCACTATTCATTCTAACAACCCTACATGGAACTCAGAAGATATGTGTGTGGGGAGAGGGGGGCTGCATGGACTGGACAGGTCAAAGGCCATAGGCGGTATCAGGCAGCATTTCCCTGGCCTTGCCCAGCTGCTCCCCTGGCACAGATGACAGCCACCTGGCGGCCATGCTCACAGAGCACCGGGGACCCAGGGACCCATGTCCAGCGGCCTGGAGCCCTTCCTGTGAGCCTCCCAACTCTATCCTCCTGGGCAGGTGGCGCTGCTGTGAGAGGTCAGGATGGCCTGGACCCACGGCCCAGGGGGAGAGAGGGGCCACAGGAAACTGGCCTCCATCTGTCCTCCCACCCAGGCCCCTCATGAGGTAGGGAGAAGGCAGCGGAGGAGTGTGGTGTGCGCTTCTGTAGGGCCCTCTTCTCCACCCTGACCCCCCCACTCACACTCAGCTCACACTCACACACTGACCCACACACTCTGACACATTCTCACACACACAGAAACACATACACACACTGACAGGCTGATACACACATACACACACTCACACACACACACTGAGACACATACTCTGATCCACACACTCTCACACACATACACACACTGACACGGACACACATACACTCACACACTGACATACTGACACACACTGACACACACACTCACACATACTCTGACCCACACACTCTGACACATTCTCACACATACACACACACAGACACATACACACATTGACACATTAACACACACTGATGCACACTAACACATTCTCACACACACACAGACACAGACACACATTGATACACTAACACACACTGACACACACTGACGCACACTGACACACACAGGCAGAAAAAGGAATGTCCGACCTGTTTCCCGCCCATCTCAGGGTCACGGCCACGCCTCTTATCCAGAAGATCATACTCCTCTCTCCTCCCCAGGTTGAGCTCCTGAAACACGCGGGAAGGTGTCAGAGATGGGTGACCCTCCGGAGGACAGCGCCTGGGCTGGGCGGTCCCCAGGTCGCTCTCAGGGGAAGAAGCAGGGACCAGGATGGCAGTGGTAACTGGTCTATTGGTGCCAGCATCTCAGAGCACATCTGAGAACACATCTCAGGGCGTTACCACGGGCTGGGGGCAGTGATCAATCTGACCAAAGCCCGATGCACAGGAGTCCCACCCTAGTGAGGGTCCTCCCACCCCCACCCCATTCCCACCCCACTCCCATCTCATCTCTACTCTCACCCCCACTGACCTCCACCCCCATCCCCACCCCCACCCCAGCCTGTATCTGTGCACCAGCCACTGCGCTAAGCAGATGCTTTCCAAGCACCCAATCCTGAGAGCCTGTGGGCTCACAGCGCCCCACGAGGCTGTGCAATGACTGCGTTTCCCTGGGTAGAACCCTGAGCCGGGCTGCACAGGGCTGACTCACGTTGTAGACCTGGTTGGGGCCCTGCAGCTGCTCCGGGGCATCCGCACTCCTGCTGAACTGGAGGAGGGAAGAGCAGCGTGTGAGCGCCCAGCGGGCCACCGCCGCCCGCAGTGTTGCCCTGCCCAGAGCCGCCCTGCCTGCTGGGTGGTTCCCTGCCTCCCGTGGGGACACGTGTGGCTCTTGCTGGCGGGTGACCTCAGGGCAGTGCCTCCCCAGCGCGGGGCCCAGGAGAACATTCGCAGGCCCTTCCCCCAGGACTCAGAGCACAGCCCTCAGTCGGTGGCGGCACAAGGTCCCACCCTCTGGTGTTGCTGGGGCAGGTGCCTGCCTGGCACGGGCTTGGCATCCGGAGGCCCTGCCAGGCGCACAGCCCACTTTCTGTCCACCTCAGCCAGAGGGTCCACCAGACCTCGGATCAGAGACTGGCACCACCGAGACCCGGCGGCTCTATTCAGACTGCAAGGAAGTCAGCACACACTGCTTCTCAAATAGTTTCCCCGCAGTCCTAACTGCAGACAGAGAACAGGGCTGCAGCCGCCCTTCCTTCTCACCCCCAGGCCCCCAGCCCCTGGTCCCCTGCAAGAAAGCCAGACCCTGCGAAGCCCCAGCAGAAACCCTGCTCTGCGTCACCCTCCCACTTCCTGCTGGGACCTGCACCAGCAGCTGGACAGCAGATCTGGGGCAACCTCAGGTCCCAGCCTGCCCGCTCCCAAATGCCTGAAGCATAAGGCCATTTCCTGCCAGCGGCACCTGACCCCACCCCACACCTGGGTGTCGCAGGTCAGAGCTCCTGACTAAGGTGCTCCACACCAGGATCTCCAACCACTTTGTGGCTCAGCGCCCCCCGCCACCCCTGACCTGCCCTGCCCCCGCCCCCCAAAGTGCACACTGGGCTGGTCCCTGCTTTGCCCATGGACACCACACATGCTCGAGACTTTCCAAGACCGAGGCCCCTCTGAACACCCGCCGAGTGGGGTGCTACCCACCTTCGCTCTCAGGAACAGGGCGGTGATGATGACGCCGTAGATGAACAGGATCCCGTCTAGCAGGTAGCAGAGCTTGGGGTCCAGCAGGCCGAAGCTCTGCGCCTCTGTGCCAAGAGATGGGACTGGTCAGCCAGGCCCTGGGTGACAGACATGACCTCCCGGGTGGCCCCACGACTGGACAAAGACATCACGTCAAGGGGGTCTGGATCTGCTCCCATCCTCCATCTGTCCCCAACCTCCCTCCCCCTCTCCCTCCTTGAACCAGCTCCTGGGGAAACCCCATAGTGGGCATGACACCTGGTGGGGCCACAAAGCCTGGACAGCGGGAGGAGGCGGAGATGGGGGCCGGCAAAGCTGTCTGTCCACTGCACTCAGGACAGCGGCCTGGGGTTCAGCTGTGCACATGCCCCATGAGGGCCACGTACTCTGGAAGCCTCTACAGGCCCATGTCGGGGTGGATGGCACCACTGGAATTCCTGAGGCCTCACCACAGGGGCAGAATAGGGCATTCCAGCCTCTAACTTAATCACAAGTGCGAGGCAGTGGGTCCAGTGCTCGTTTCCCTCCCCTGGTCCGAGGGCCTCTTGAGCAGCAGACCGAGGATGATCCCCTCCCCACCCGAACCTGGCAGCCTCCTGCTCACAGTCCTAGTTCATGGCCTCAGGCCTCTCCCCACTCCTCCTGTGTCCCCCTCTGCCTCCTCTGCCTCCTCCCACACCACCACCCCCCGCCCCACGTGCCATTCCCAGGGCACACCTTGCTCTCCCACAATGCTGGCCTCCGTGCCTTTGCACGTGCTGGTCCCTTTATGTATTCTCTCCCTTTCTGTCCCTGCAACCCAGCCGCCATCTGTGACCATCAGAGGCAGCGACACAGCAGTCAGAGTCCCCGCTGCTCAAGCCTCTCCCACAACAAGGTACCAGGGCCTCCCTCCCACACTAACTGCGACTGTAGGATGCACATTTAGTTGACACGAGGCGGGGAGGGGCGGGGAGGGGCGGGGAGAGATGCAGTGAATATTCTGGTTAAATAAAAGTTGGATTTTATTTGAAAGCTCATTGAACTGTGAGTAGGAGGCAAGTGCTATAGCCTAGACTGTCCTTCCTACTGGGAATGTGTGTGGCAACTCACCCCGCACCACGGGCTGCAGCGTCTATCTGTCTCATGCCACCCAGCGGGGTTTTCAGGAGGCCCAGTGCCAGATGCGTCCAGGCAGTGGCTCCCTAGACCAAGGCGCCCTCTGGTGGCCACTGAGGGAGTGGCTAATGCGGCCTTGAGCGGTGTATTACCCCTAATTGACGAGACTTGAGGCAAGTTTTTCACCTTCGTTCAGCTGCCTCTTTTTTAAAATATATTTTTATTGATTTCAGAGAGAGGAAGGGAGAGGAATAGATAGAAACACCAATGATGAGAGAGAATCATTGACCGGCTGCCTCCTACACGCCCCCACTGGGGGGTCGAATCCACAACCTGGGTATGTGCTCTTGACTGGAATTGGACCTGGAACCCTTGGGTCCACAGGCCAACCCTCTATCCACTGAGCCAAACTGGCCAGGGCTCCATTGCCTCTTTCGTTAAACAGGGTGGAAATGTAATGTTTCAGTGTTCACTCTGTGCCAAACCTGCTGTAATGTAGTGGCTGCTCAGCGCCTCACAACAGCACCCCTGGACCCTGAGCACAGAGAACTTCGGGGCTAGCAGAGCTCACAGCAGGGGGGGGCAGGAGGCCCCCGCAGTGCGTCCCCATGCCCTGGGCAGGAGCAATGCTTTGGCTTCTCCCAGGAACCAAGGGAGCAAGAGGTTCCAGACCCCCAGAGCCCCCACCCCACCCCCAGTAACTCTGCCCTCCAACCTTTGACTCCTCACTAAGGTGGCCTCTCCAGGGCCCAGGCAGCTGACAGCCTTGAAAATTCCCCACGTCCCTGCTCAGACGCCCTGGCGGCCATTGCCTTGGGCCAAGCCCCAAACTGTCGCCACGGCCACACCACGGCCTCTGGGACACACCTGTCCCTTCCTCTCCACCCGCCCCTGCCGGCCCACCCAGCACCCAACCTCTGCCTTACCCCGTGAACATTCAGTGCAAGGGCCTGGCCCCCACAAAGTGCTCCACAGACATCCCGGTGGGGTCGGGAGGTCCCGCCCTCAGCTGTAAGTGCTGCGACCAATGGCTGCATCTTCTGCATTTACCTTGGCCTCAGCCCCAACCTCAGAGCCAGGGCACCACGCAAGCCTTCACCGGGTGTGGTGGCATTTTCAGGGAGAAGCTGTCCTGCCCAAGGTCAGGCTGCCCTCTGGCCCAGGCAGGGCCGAAAGCCCCCCGCTGAGGAGCCACCCCTCCCCCGCCCCCGCCAAGGACACCAAAGCTGGTTGAGTTTTCCTCCAGGACAGGAGGGGAGGTGTCAGTGTGATGTATGGGGGTGGTGGGAGAAAATCATTGGTTGTCTGTTACATAAAATGAGAACAGCAAGCTTACTGGACGGTAAATTTAGAACCAATAGGAAGAAATGTTCTTTGTGCTGTGCGGAGCGCCGAGTGGGGATGGGGAATTGTGGGCCTCCGCAGAGAGGAGTAATCGGGGCAGCTTTTCTCTTTTCTTTTCAAAGAGCAGCTTGATTTTATGACCAACGACAAGTGTGCTGTGTGTGGTTTGGTCCAGGGGGGCGAGGGCAGGAGGAGCTCCCTCTGCCGGGCCAGCTGTGCCTGTGCCGGGAGGAATGGGCGGAGGCAGGCAGGGGTGGCCCAGAAAGTTCCACGAAGGACCCAGGGCCAAGTCCAATGATATAATTAATGATTTTTATTGCACATCTGCTCAGTGATGGGAAGGAAGGTGTCGAGTTAGAAAGAGGCCTGGATCGGGTGCCAGGTGGGTTCTGTCCCTTCCCCGCCCACTAAGCAGCTGTGTAGTCGGGCAAACCTTACATCTCTGGGCCTCAGTTTCTCCACCTGAAAAACGGAGGGTAATCCTATCACCCTAAGGGCTGTGGGAGAATCAGTGAGATGAGGCTTTATGTGGGCGAGCCCTGCTCCCAGCTGAGCTGCAGAATGAGACCTGACCCCAGCAGCCTTTTCCCATGTGACCTGGGCCTCCACCGCCCTCTGTGGCCCCTGCACAAGGCAGACTCAGCAAACCAGGGGAGTGAGAGCATTTGGCCTGATTTCCCACCCCCACCCACCTTTCCCAGGCGTAATGGGTGACCCATCCCCTGGGCACAGCCCCTCCCCCAGGGGAACCCCCACATCTGGACAGACACCTGGCAGATGTGGACACTGAAGCCTGCCAGGCGGCTCAGTGTTGCTGGGTAGGTGTCTTCTCTCAAATGCCCAGGACCAGGCCTCAGGCACAGGGAGGACACCAGGTGGACGCCTGTGTCCCTGCAGGTGACTCAGCTTAGTCCCGGGCAAAGCACATCCCTCTGACACCCGCCGAAAAGCAAGCTGCAGCCGCCAAGGAGCTGGACCTGCACACTCAGGCTCCACATTGGAGCGGGGTTTGCACACTCAGTTCCCCCAGCAATGGAATGGGTTTTGCACACTCAGCCCCCACACAGTGGAGCAAGATTTGCACACTTACCCGCCCCCCATGGAGTGGGATTTGCTCGCTCAGGTTCCCCAGCGATGGAGCGAGGTTTGCATGCGCAGACCTTCCACAGTGGAGTGGAATTTGCACACTCAGGTCCCTCACAGTGGAGCAGGATTTGCACACTCAGGCCCCTCACAGTGGAGCGGGATTTGCACACTCAGGCCCCTCACAGTGGAGCGGGATTTGCACACTCAGGCCCCTCACAGTGGAGCGGGGTTCGTACCCTGAGGAAGAAGGGGCCCTGCCTGCACCCACAGTGGTTCACAGCCAGCATGTTGGCTGCGATGCCCCTCACAGGTCCCGGTTTCTCCCTGGTTTTCACTTTCCACCTCAGAACCAGGGAGGTGCCGGGAGGAGCCTGGGGGAGATGGCAGTGTCTGTCCATCTGGTTCATCGCGGCTGCAATGTACGCCTTGTTAGAGAGAGCCGAGCCCGGGCCGCAGCCGGCGGTCAGCTCCCAGGGGCTCCGGCCCGACTCCCAGCCAGACTCGGGCAGGGCGGCCTGGAGAGCCTCCCTGCAGCCGGCTCCCGCGGGAGGTGTGTCCAGCCATGGCACCGACACGGGTCCTGAAGCCCACAGGTCAGCCTGGACGGCCAGCGTGCAGGCCCCGACCGTGGGGCAGGGTCCCCTCTGCCCAGCCCCACCCTCGGGCTCAGACACCACCGCCCAGGACACGCCGCCCGGAGAGAAAACAGGAAGCCACGTGCCCCACGAGGCAGCGGGGCCCGTGCGGGGAGATGCCACCCGCTGACCACGCGGCAGAGGCCCGGGCCCCCTCGGGGCGCGACCCTTCCCCTGAGCAGCTCCGTCTGCAGCGGGAAAGGCAGAGGCGAGGCCCGGGCCGGTGACGCTGGCCCTCGCTGGACATCCCCTCCTCCAGGAAGCACACGGGAGTTTCTCCTCTGGTCCTTCCAGCACCTGCGACCTCACGCCGGGGAAACTGAGCCTCAGGGGCAGGGCAGAGCCTGAGCCCAGTCCTGTCTGGGTCCCCGGGGCTGGGGGGGGGGTTCCTCACCAGCCCCAGGAATCCTTCCTTCCGCAGGGAGCGAGCCACCACGGACAGTGTCCTGGCCGCACTGGCCTCCTCTCTCCGCGCTGGGCCGTGTGGCTGCCCAGGCGAGGCCAGTGCCCGCGAGCACCCCCTGCCCCCCGCGCCCCCACCCCGCGCCCGCACACCCACAGAGCGCGGCCCACACTCGCACCCCTCCTGGTGGAGTTCAAATTCTCACGCTCCCCTCAGGGCTGCTCGTCTGTCTCCCCGACCTGCACCCTCCCGCGGACGGGGTTCCGGCCCGAAGACGCGTGTCTGCTTTCTTCGGGGAACGGAACCGTGGGCAAACGTTCCCCGTCGTGTATTTTTATTTCTGTTAAACTTGTATGGTTCGTGCAGTCGTTTCTAAAACTTTTCCCTGGTCACCTTTTATTTTCAAGTAAATCAACTCGTTATAAAAGTGCAGGAAAGTAAAAAAAAATCAAAACCGCGCCTCAGCCGTAGCCACCGTCACCGAGATGGCGGGTTCCTTGCAAGGCGTTGATTTGCAAATTGTAATCATGCTACATCCAAATTTCCCCTAAAAAAATCAAATTTTACTTAATATGTTCTAATTTGGTATTCTACTTTCATAGTTTTACTGCCAATCCCTCTTAATGCTTGTGTAAAAATCTTTCCATTATTTAACCATTGATGATCATTTTTTCCAACTTTTCACTGTTGTAAATAATTTTGTGATGAAAAGCTTCATTTTTTTTTTATTGTTAATCCTCACCTGAGGATTTTTGAGAGAGAGAGGAAGGGAGGGGAAGAGGCAGAGAGAGAATGTGAGAGAGACATATTGATTGGTTGCCTCCCCCATACAACTTGATCCTGAGCCTGCAACCAAGTTACATGCCCTTGACTGGGATTGAACCCAGGACCCTTCAGTCCGAGGGCTGACGCTGTATGCACCGAGCCACACAGCAGGGCAAAAAGCTTCATTCTTAAAGCTTTATACATGTTAAGAGCCCGTCAGTAATACTGTGAAAAATGAATACAGTCCAAGAGAAAAACAGCAAAACATAAATAGGCCATTCCCTGAGGGAGGGAATACACTGCTTATAAACTCATAAAGACGATCTCCCTGGCGGTCAGGGAAACAAAGCACAAAATGACAAGAAGATGGGGCACATTCTCCAGAGGGAGTCCACCAAGAGGACAAGTGGGGCAAGGGCAGGGGAACAGCAGGTGCAAAGGGCCTGTGGTGGAGCAGGCCTGGTGTCTGCACAGCGAGGAGGGGGTCAGGCTGCAGAGTGAGGAGGGGTGGTGCTAAAACCAAACGGGAAGCAGTTGCAAGG
Source organism: Murina feae (assembly GCA_004026665.1). NCBI lineage: Eukaryota > Metazoa > Chordata > Mammalia > Chiroptera > Vespertilionidae > Murina > Murina feae. Next base: position 2,746 of record PVJC01016990.1, on the reverse strand, counting down.
ATTTCTCTTTTTACAACAAATACATGTGACTTTTGTCATTTTAAAAATATGCATACAATTTAAAAGCAAAACACTGAAGCCAGAGGCCCCCATGAGGTGTCTGCACACACGCCCCTAAATCAAACTTGTTTTCCACAAAGTGGTTTCCCTTCTACCGAAGGGGCGCAAACCCAATTCTTCTTTTCCTTTTTTAAATATATTTTATTGATTGCATATTTTATTGATGTCAGAGAGGGAGAGGGAGAGCGATAGAAACATCAATGATGAGAGATAATCATTGATTGGCAGCTTCCTGCACCCCCCACACTGGGGATAGAACCTGCAACCCGGGCACGTGCCCTGACCGGGAATCAGACTGGGATGCCCTGGTTCATAGGTCAACGCTTAACCACTGAGCTACGCTGCCCGGCCAGGCCCAGTTCATTCTTTTGCGTTTTCATTGGCGTATTGCTCACCAAGGCTTTGTTTCTGTTATGGGCTGAATCGTGTCCCCCTCCAAATTGCTATGTTGTTATTGTAACTCCCAGGACCTCAAGGTGTGACTGTATTTGGAGATGGGGTCTTCAGAAGGCGATTCAGCTAAAATGCGGTTGTAAGGGTGATCGCTGACCCCAGGTGATCGCTGTCCCATAATAAGAGAGAATCGGGAGACACACAGTGGCAGCCTCGTGAGGACACAGGGAGGAGACGGGTCTGCAGGCCTCAGGAGGAACCACTCCTGCCCACACCTGGCGCTCAGGCTTCAGCCTCAGGCTGAGAAACAAGCGAGTTGCTGACACCGCTGTCTGGGGCACTTGTCATGGCAGCCCAGCACCGGGCATGGTCTCCTTCTCCTAAGGCAGCCACCGCCGTCCCTGACCCTGGGGCTTGTGAGGAAGCGGCGTGGTCCGCCTGAGCAGGGGCCTGGCACAGTGCTTGGCACACAGCACATGCCTAAAGCACGTATCATGGCGTTACCCGTCGGAGGTGCCAGGCATGTGCTGGGCAGAGAGGAGCAAAGGAAAGACACATCCCAGGCCTCCAGTTGAGGGGGGGGTGGGGGAGGGCATGTCAGCAGTCACCCCACCCGGTGAGAGAGCAGGAGGGGAACCACCTGCGGCCACAGTTGGGAGTGAACCACGGCAGGGAGTGCCTCCTTTGGTGGCAGAGCTCGTGTCTGAGTCCCTTGCCCTCATCCCACCTCCCACAGCCCCTGGGGGCCAGGCATGCGTGACACACACACAGCACCCAGTGGACATGATGTGCTCAGCTTCCCACTGCACCTGTTGTGTCTCTGAAACACCAGGTAGGACATCGCTCTGTAATCCTGAACAAGCCAAGCTGAGACGAGGCGTGAATCCTTCCGTCAAACGGGTGGGAGACAGTCCCAGGCGGGCCCATCCGACCAGCCCGCGCTCCTAACTGGCTGTGCCCAGTGCGTATCTGGGGTGCCTGGCAGGGGGTTGGGAGGCTCCCAAATGTGCAGAACATCTCTCTCGAATGGACCCAGAACCATGGCCGCTGGGGAGCAGCTGGCCCAGCAGGAATGAAGCCTTCTCGGGGAGCCCCTCTTCCTGCCATCCTCCCCCTCCCTCCCCCATCCCGGAGCCCTCACCCGCCCTCGGGGAAACTTCTGTCCCCCAGGCTATTGAGGGCACCTCCTGGGGGCTCCCCAGCACAAACCTGCGTGTCTGTCTGCTGGCCTGTCACCCGCGGGTGGGACTCCCAAGCCAGGGACCCTGCCTCCCCCCTCTGTGGGCCATGAGGGCCTGTCACTCGCACTCGGACACGGGAACAAGCAGGGTGAGGCCTTCCCAGGGCACCAGCTTCCCGAAGGTTCGGGGAAGGAAGAGCCATTTGGGTGTTAAATCAGACACAGGTACCTCACCGATTCCGAGGGGGCCTCCGGGCTCCCCCAGCGGAAAAGGGAGAAGGAGACGGAGGCTTCGCTTCTCCAGAGGGAGCAGAGCTCACCGCAGCCCTGGGCTCTGGCCCCCAGCTGCCTCGGCCCCCTGCCAGGGCTCCCCACCTTGGCCCCCCACCTGGGCCTCCTCCCTGAGCCCCCCACCTGCCAGGAGCACTCCAGGCTGCCCGCTGCTCTCCAGCCCCATGCAGGGCTCCCAGGTCACCGAGCAGATTGGGAAAGGACGGCCCCCCGAGGAGGGAGCGGGTGGGCCCAGGAGAGGGACTTGGAGGCCCTCCTCCCCATGCAGCCGGGGTGGGCCCCAGGCTCTCCCCCCCGCCCCAGGTGCAGTTACAGGAGCACAGCCCCGCCCTCCGGCCACAGCTGTCTCCTCACCCAAGGTTTCCTGTCACGCTGCCGTCCAGGACGGATTATCTGTCCCCCGAGATCTCCCATCTGCACGGCTGACACACACACAGGCACCGCCCCCACTTGTGGTCCCTTCCCCGAACCCCACGCCCGTGCCTGCGCTCAGGGGCCGCATGGATCCTCGGCCAGGGTGGGGCTGGGGTCAAAGGGACTTTTCCCCAAGGGGCCCCCTGAGAGTGGGGCTGCCTGGGGAGGGGCAGTGGCCAGGAGGCCGCTGGCTCAGGCCGAGGGGCACACGTGCAAGTGGCCGCAGCTGGACTGCGGGGCTCTGCCCCCGTCGGAGGCCAGGAAACAGGAGCCTGACGGTGGGGTCACCACCCCCGCCCTCCTCCCGCAGAGCACGGCAGGGAGCAGGGTGGCCCTGCTCTCACAGGGGGACCCAAGTGTCGTCAAGGCTGCGGCTCTCACTTTGAGCCCGGGGTGGGGGTGGGGGTG
>PVJC01016989.1:0-32767 GCA_004026665.1 Murina feae | reverse complement strand
TGTCCTTCAGGTGGACAGGCTGCCTAATGTGAAGTGCTTGATAGACCAAGTGACGCAGAATGGAAACATGTGAAAGGACTGGTGGGAGCGGGCACAGGGCGTGCGGCCTCATCTGTCACTCACTCATCTTTCATGGCCACTCAGCCACCACTCTCTTGCCCCAAAGGTGTTCAGGGCTTTGAGCTGAGCTTGTGGGGAATGTAACCAGCCTGCTCTCAGGGACACCTTCAGAGGGGACCGTGGCACAGGGATCCAGGGCACACAAAGGCAGGGGGGTCAGTGCCAGCAGAGAGGAGCTGAGACCACGAGGTCACTCCAGGATGCCCCAGCGTGGAACCAGGTGGCCGAGGTTCTGCCCCCCTAACACCTGCCCGCAGGAGACCTAGAACAATGCACATGAAAAATGGGGGCATCAGGCTTTCTCTCCAGTTGCATTAAGCCATAATGTCAAGCCCTGGCTAGTTTCCTTCTCGGGGTTCCCACCTCCCCAGGCTCCCCATTTGTATCTAGCTTTTCAGCACTGATGGCTTCAGTTTGTTCCTACTGAACTCCTAGTTCAGGGCTGAGGTCAGTCCCCTTCGGCTGGACCCTAGGCACGTGGCCCACAGCAATCAGTCCATCTGGCCAGACACCAAAGTCCAACAGCCTGGCCCACACTGTCCCACCTCCACCTGCACTGCTGTAGCTACAGTCACACTGGGCGCTGGGGACAGTCACAGCTCTCCGGGAGCCCAGCCACCTGGTAGGTCCTCTCCTAAGGGCAGGTGGTGTTTCTTCTTCCAGGGGATGGACCTGCAGCATTCTCGGGGTCCCAGGGACCCTCCCTGAGCCCAGGTAAAGGGAAGACACCTTCCTCGGCTAATGTCTCCCTGAACTGCCTTTGTTGGCACTGGACACAGAGGTGCTTCATTGGTGCTATTCCCTTCCTCCTGTGAGTTTCACTTATGGGGCCCAACATTCATTCTCCTGAGCAATCCTGAAAGACCAGAGGGAACCATTATGTCTCCGTAACCAAAGCTGCAGGGCTGCTGGGTGCTGACTGCACAGCCCATCTCCAAGCTGTTTAGTCCGAGACGAGGTCTGCGACAAGCCGCCATGGTTAACGCACAATTATGGTTTTCAATAAATTGCTCCCAGATGGCTCAGGAAAACAGCATTAGACAGAAACAAGAATGATCAGATTTTAATGAATGTTCGTTTCCTTTGCCTTGTTTCCTTCATAAATCCTACCTGAATCTGTGGTTCAAGAGTTTACCTGCTGCGGGGTATGGGGCAGGTATATGCATTAGGCATCAGATATGTGCACGCTTCATACATGTAAACACATATGCAATGAGCATGCATGAGTATAATGGGATGTATATGTATTCATGTCATTCACTCAGCATGTTTGGGTACCCGGCACTGGGCTCAATTACACACAACATTATATTCCTCACAATTCTGCAAGAAAGATAATATTCCCATTTTAGATATGAGAAAACTGAGGCTCTGAGAGTAACTAACTTGTTCCAAGGTGACCCAAAAAGTTGATGACATAGGGAGTAAGTGAACCCCTTCGTGTGACCCTGTTTGCCCTGGTTTGATGATGCCACTGTCTTCCCATAACAGACGGACAGCCCCGCTGTGCCTCATCTCTGCAGCCTGTCACCTTGCTTTCTACCAGCACCCACGCCAGATATGACTAGATGGTCTAAGCACGCTCACCTGGCAGGGGAGGGGATCCCAGTGCTCACGCAGGGTCTCCTTTGGGCAGCTGTTTCCCAGGACTCAGTGGTGAGCCTATAACATCCGGGGATGTGGGAAGGACATGAAGGAAGGAGGAGAAAGGGGGCAGACCAAGTCCACGCTTAGAGAAACCAGCAGTAACAGAAATAATTATTGGTATCGTTGCTCAGTAATATTCTGGTCAGAAATGCAGAACTCCAGCCTAATAGTGAGGAAACATAGAAAAACCCAAGTGGAGAGACATTTTACTAAACAAAAACAGGCCGTTCTTTTGAAAATAGTGCGGAGGTCAGAAAAGACAAAGACTGAAGGACACGTCCCGGATGGGAGATGACCACGGAACGTGACAGCCAGGTCCTGGCCAGAAAGAGGACGTCACAGGACAAGTAACAAACTTGGCGAAGGGTTTGCATGTTACTTATTAAGGGAGTACCAGCAGTGAATGCCTCGATTAATTACTGTCGTATGAGTAACCTTTGGAGAAGTTATAGGGAGGGTACTGGGAACTCTGTGTATAAGTTTACAATGTGACTAGTTCTGAAAGTTTTTTTTTAATGAAAAAGTTTTCTAAATGTGGCCCATGGGAATGGACTCAGGAGCCACCATTCCGAACGCTCAGCGGAGCCTTGCCCGCAGCCGACAAGAGGATGTAGGTGACACACCAAGCGGTTCCAGACCTTCTACAGAATCTCTGGGATTAATTTGAATTATGCCATTAAACAGATGTGCTCTCTGGGGCATGGACAACTTTTTATTTCTCAACTGTCTCGCCTGCTGCCGCAGCCAATGGCGTCAAATTAATTATACAGTTATCAACAGACGTGACATAACAAGCCGTGGCACAGCCATACATCATCACCCGTCATGACAGAGCTGCCGCCAGGCTGCAGGGGATCAGATTCCACCTGACGGGCGGCGGGTGACTCTCCACACATGCCACGGCACCCTTGAGTACATCTGAAAACTTAAATGTGAGCTCAAAGGAGAAGCCCCCAAAATTAAAGAGACATATCGAAAGCCATCAGAACTGGTTAATGGATACAGGTTTGTCATTTACACTTGAAAATACAAGGCACATAGGTGGTATACTGTATACATACATTTTATACATTTAAGGATAGTACTCTACTATATGTGTAAGTACATGAAGGAAGGAGGAGGAAAAAAAGGGGCTGATCAAGTCCAACAAGAATAGAAATAACTCTTGGTATTGCTCAGGCTGTGCCTCATCTCAGCAGCCTGTCTATAATTATTATTATTATTATTATTATTATTATTATTGTGTAATATGCTAATTAGACTAGACATCCTTCCAGACATCCTTCTGGATGACCTTCCAAATGAAGCCAGGGCTTCAAGGGAAGCCCAAGTTCCGGATGCCAGAGGGAAGCTGGTGCTGGCAGCCAGGGGAAGGAAGGCCTACTCTTGCATGAATTTCATGCATCTGGCCTCTAGTTTCAATATAATATCCTATATGTGTGTTTTAATAGTTTATGCAACATATATCCTGATAAAAGATTTATCTTTTTCAGTTTAGCAAGCTCAAGTTGGTTTTCTTTCTCAGAGTCCAAGAGTCCAACTAGCACAGGTCACCAGCAATCTGACCTTGACCCCAGTGTGCCCCTGCTGCCCTGCATGAAGGCCTGACCTCTGGTTACAGACTCTGCCGATCCAGGCCTCCTTTTCATGGCCCCCCTTTGCCTCCTGGGTTGTGAATCAGGACCCTAGTGGCCTTGACTTTGACCTGGCTCTGATCCCCTGGTCAGGTAAGACATTCACCTCTTATTTGAAGCCCAACTTTAAGGTTTGTTGGAATCAGGACACAAGAAGGGCCTGGGGAAATGCATGCATGACTCCTCTTGGAAACACACAAATTTTTGTTTATTTCTGCCAGTGAGTGAGGCCATTTTGATTAAACCTCTACCCCAGACATATCTGTACAAGGTCCATGTGGCCGCTGAGAAGTACCAGACACGGCCGTGGGCCTGGCACATGCAGCCCACCCTTTGGAACTGGGACCTGAGTTTGTGAAGATCAACAGAAGCTGGTGGCGGTGAACCCCAGCCTGACTGGTCCCAGCTACACGGACCCTGCCGACCTCTGATGGCCAAAGAACCCCAGCCTGGAGAGAAACAAGATCACGGAGGGGAGCCCAGAAACGTTTTGTGTGGTCGCTGTGCTACATTGACTATAATGGGAATGAAATGGAGACGCTCAAAGTGTTGGGCCTTGGCTTCTGGAGGCCTGAACGCTGCAGACAGGCGTGTTCGGGCCCCACATTTCACATCACTGTGAATAAGAAGATCTGTGAACTGCATGCTTAGGCAAAGGATGAGTGCAAAGGATGGAACTTAAGGAAAATGAAGATTCCTGAGCACCCTTCAGACTCTGGCACTCAATGCAAAACTGCCAGATCAGTCTCAGTCATGACCAGGCAATTATCCTGCAATGGTCCTTGGGCGAAATTTTGAGAAAAATAGACTGTAAAGTAAACTCAGTAGTTCTGGGGTTCCAGGGAGGTCTGGTGAGGATTTGGCTTCATTAGGATAAAGATGTCGCAGGCCCACAATCTGCAGGAACCCATCTCATCCCAGCCTGTTGATGGCAGCCTTTCTATTTCCCAGAAAAACAAGCAATCTCTCTCTCTCTCTCTCTCTCTCTCTCTCTCTCTCTCTCTCTCTCTCTCTCTCTCTCTCTCTCTCTCTCTCTCTCTCTCTCTCTCTCTCTCTCTCTTTCATCCTCTCTGTCAGGGGAAGGAGGAGTTAAACACTCTCAGAGTCACATCCCGACTTACACTGCCAGCCTGTGCCCCATTCTGGAAGCCCTAATTAAAATGTGTCAGGATCAGCCACGTTCAGAGCCTGCAGTCACATTCTCTCATAAGAGAATCAGTGCAGCTCACACGATGATAAACGATTTTATCAGCACCATCACACTACTCAGAGAGAAAGCAGGAGGGTCTTTAATATGTTGCCGAAGGAAGAAACACGGGTCCTGCAGGGAGTCCAGGCAGGGTTTCAATCCATTTCCATTACCCTGAAAAATACCAGACTGAGGGCACGTGTGGGCCAGCCCTTCATTCGTGTTAATTCAGATCCACCACTGTCTCCTTGTTTTCATCTTATCTCCAAGTAGAGGTTGGATTCCATTTCAGATAGCACACTCCTAGGTTTAAGGAGGACAAGGCAAAGGCAGTTCACTTAAAAGAAATTATTTGTGGAGGCTGTATTTTATGTAGTGGAATCAAATCCAGACTTTTGAATCCAGTTTTTCTCTGTGTAACTTGGTTGGGCTAATTCTTACGTCTCTGTGGTTCCATATCCTCATGGTAAAATGGACATCAATATGGTGCCCGCTGTGTGAAAGGCTAGTGAGAGGTAAAGGCACGAACACTCACGTGCTCTCCGCACAGTTCCTGGCATCCTGGAGGTAGCAAGAATGATGAGCTGCCATGGATTTTTGGGCCCTGGGTGAGACCTGGGACTTAGCCAGTGCTTGGCTTGGGTTCCCCCAGAAAGCCAAGAGCTGAGAAAAACCCTTGTGATCACCTGGATCACCATGGTGATGGCTGCAGGGAACTGGAAGGAAGGCCCCGCGAGTGTGAGAAACAGAAGGAGGGTCAATAGGTTATGTTACTAACGTGTCTACTCAGAAAGGAAACCGGGGTCTTGATCCTGCTTGAGACCCTCTGAGGAGAGTGTGGAATTGTCCCTCCAGGGATTCAGGTGAAGGATTTACCCCCAGCACCCCCTCCCCATCCCCACCCATTGAAAGTCGCCCCCAAGACTCAAACTCCCCACACACTGCGCTGAGAAATAGGCTCCTGGCAGTGTCTGCCCCTGGGGAAGCCCTAGGCGCCAAATGAAACACTCCTTGTGCTGGAGGAAGCCAGGCAAGGAGAACCTGCAGGCAGACTTCAGAAGGGGACCTGGAGCATGTGAGTCACATAGTGCAGGCTTAGAAGCCGGCAGAGACACAGGGAGGTGTGGGTTAGGATCAGCTTGAGATTTGGGGTGGGGGGGTGTAGTGAGGATGAAATGCTAAAGACATGGCTGAAGGCAAAAGCCCAGTCCTGGTGATCTAGGTCATGCTCGAGCTAGGGAGGCTGCCATTCATGCTGCTTCCTCTCCTAGGCTGGGTGTGCTGCCTGGACCCCCAAAGCACCAGCACCTCACACCTGAGATGACATGTCAGTGGTCCCTGAGACATTTGAATAATGCTTGACCTTGGCCTTGGGGGTAGCAGCCACTGCGTCTACTATTAGGAATTGAAGCAGTCAATGGCAAGAACTCTGTGATACTTGAACAACAAAACGAAAACCTCCGAGAGAAGGCGTGAAACAGCTCATTACAGTCGATGTCACTCCCTCCCCGCGTCACTAAACACGCATCCTGACACGTCCTTATGGATACAAGGCGAAAATTCAATCAGAGCAGCGTTTTCAGAAGCCCAATATCATAGCCATGATTAGCTAATAAAATCCCATGGCCTGATGATATTAGTTTTCTGGGCTGTAATTTCCATTTTTACTGCAATCCATCTTTGTCTGAGTCCAGATCCATTTCTTTGCAGCTCTGGGCACTAGCTAATTTGAATAAATGAGACAAGCACTGTGGACAGGTGACTATCCATCATATTTCCCACATCTCCTGGGGACTGATGCCACCACACCCTCCAGTGGGCGGTCCTGGCCTGAATGCCCAGCCATGCTGGCATCCAATGAGTGCAGACAGCCTGGGACAGCAAGTGCCCAACAATTAAGGGTTTGGTCTGGCGCCTGATTCCCTCAAAATTTCTGTGACTGATTAAGGGTGCATGGCATCCCACTGCCATCGCAACCTCCTCTTCCTCCAGCCTGCTGTTCAGCTGTCAGGGCACACAATGGTCCTGCCTCGGGTTGCCCTCCACGTCCATCAACCTCGGAAAAGCAGACGGCTATTGTCACTGTTGGCTCAACTCCCATCCCAAGGCAATGCTGCTTTTTCCTCTGTGTGGTCCTCATTGGGCTGAAAACAACTTTCTAAGAAGCAATTAGCTTTCCATTCGAAGTGAGGTAAACCAATTTCTCCTCCCATCCTCTCTCTAAACACATGTAGAGTCTGGGCTCTCCAGGGCTCCCAACGAACGGGTGCCTCCTGAGGGAATTCTGTTCTAGAAGATTTCATGACTGAAGGACTCAAGACCTCAACCCAGATGGAATCCTGTAGCCGCCCCAGGAATTCACTCAAACCAGGAGAAAGATTTTCGGATCTCTGGACCTCAGCCATCATTTTAACTTTCCTGTCTACTTTGCTCTTAAGGAGACTCTTTCTTCGTTTGCCTTCGCATGGCTCCAACCCCAAACCGCAACCTCACACAAATGCACACTCAGGCAGGCTTCCTTGGAAACACTGGCCAGGGAGCGCTGCCAGGGACCACATGGATCAAATATCAGAGCTGAGGGAGCCAAGAGTATTGGGAGCAGCCCCTCGCGCCCACCTCCTGGCACTGCCCGAGCGCTACCTTGCACTCTCCACTAGAAACGGAGTTCCTGACCATTTGAACTATGGCTACTGCAAACCAAGATGCACAGGCAGTGTGTAACACACTCTGGATTTCAAAGGCATAATACAAGGAAAAAGAATGTAAAGCATTTCACTGGTCCTTTTATACATGGTCCATGTTGAAAGGAGAATATTTTGGATGCATTGAGTAAAATAAAAAATCGTATTAAAATTAAAAACGTTTTAAATATAAATTCTAGAAAACTTAAGGTTTGGTAAGTAGCTCACATTCTGTTTCTGTTGGGCAGCCCTGCTCTGTACCCTTCCTGAGAGGCTATGCCCAGCTCTGGCCCCAAACACCTCTCGGAGTCAGATAAGAATGGTGCCCGCTTGTCTGTGTGTTCCCTGGGGCAGAGGAGAGCAATCCATGGCTGGTCTGTGAAGGATACACAGGGCAGGGTTACCAGCTCAGCCAAACCTGCCCAGGTGAGAGGAGAGAACAGCAAAGTTGCTTGTGTGCATGTGGAAGAGAGTATGTGGCAATGTGTGACTCTGTGTGCATGTGTGAAAGTGTGTGTATTGTGTGTGTATGAGGAGAGTGCATGTGTGCACATGTGTGTACACATATTCCATAAGTAATAGTCATTCAGTCTGACTCTCCCCATGGGAAACCAAGAGCTTTGCCTTGTTTATAGAAGGTCACATCAGCAGCCCCTTGAGTGTCATTCCTGGATTCTGCTCTGGGCTGTGTATTCATTTTCTGAGACTGGTGTAATAAATTACCAAAGCTGGATGGCTTAAAACAACAGAAATGTATTCTCTCACTATCCTGGAGGCCAGAAGTCCTGGATCCAGGTGTCGGCAGGTCCACGCTCCCTCCTAGTTGTCTAGGAGAGAATCCTTCCTGCCTCTCTCAGTGTTTGGTGGTTCCAGGTGTTCGCTGGCAGGTGACAGCATCACTCCATCTTCCCCTGTCTTCACACAGCCTCCCCTTTTGCATGTGTGGGCACTCCTTCTGTGTCACTCACAACCACCCATCATCAGGTTTAGTGCCTCCTCTCAACATCCTTATTTCATCACATTTTTACCATATCTATATATAAAAAGCCAGCAACTGGGATGCTGTAATGATCCAAATGAACAGTTGCTATGACACCCACTGTGCCAGTGAACTGGCCCAATGGAGGGCAGAGAAGCTGGCCAAACCCCCCATGGCCCTTCCCCCTGGCCAGCCCCACTCCCGATGAAACCACCTCACCACGATCACCTGCAGCCTCCCCCTCCACTCAGGGCACGTTCCACCCCCTATTGACCCCTACATACCAATCAGGAGTGGGCTGGCTAGCCCACCACCTACAGCCCATTTCCACAACCAGCCCTGCCCCTAATCAGCCTCCTCACCTCAATCGGGGGCAGGGCTGCCAACCAATTGCCTGTGGCCCCTTCCCCCAGCCAGCCCATCCCTGATGGGCCCTCATTGGGGAGGGCCGCACAGCCAACCTCCTGCCATCTCTTCCTCCTGCCAGGCCTGGCCCCAATTCGCTGATTGAGGCCAGGCTAGGCCAGACCCCACCTTTGCACCAATTCATGTACTGGGCCTCTAGTTAGGTAATATTTGTGAGTTCCAGGAACTTGGATATGGACACATCTTTATGGGACCACCATTAAGCCCACTGCAGGATGGAGGGGGGATGAACCATTGGTCAGACCCCTTGTGGGCAGAAAACTGCTGAGTTCTCATTGACTGAATTTATTGGGTATCCCAGAAGTCAATGGCAATTTCTCATTCCAGGAATTTGGTAATAAAGTGTCTCAAACCTAAATTCCTCTTATAAGTGGATGGAATTGTGTGCACATTACTTTTCCAAACCACACCCGTAAGGAGGAAGCCAGGGCGCTATCTCAGGTTGATTGGGAGCTATTTATTGCTGTTTGGTGGAAACCCTTCATCCAGGCATGTCCAGCAGACCTGCCACAGACCCGGTCTCAGCTGTGCTTCCCAGAGTGCAGCCCCCAAACCCAGGCACCAGGGTGACCCCAACACTGTGACCCTTTCAACTCCCAGCCTCTCCCAGATCAGAACTTCTGGGGAGGGAGTCCCAGGACCAGGGCTTCTAACAAACTCCCCTGGTGATTTTTATTAAAAGAAAGAGTAAGAACTGCCAGGTCTTCTCTTGACCTCCATCCTTGAAGGAAGCTGAGCTATGGGTCAGCTCACTGGACAGGGAGTAGCCACTGTTTCTACTAGCATGGGACCAGCCTCAGGCATCCAGTCATAAATCACATGTGAGGACTTTATTGCCTTTGCATCTCTTTGTTGCTAGTCTGTCTGGAACACCCACACTGCTTATCTCTCTGTTCAGCAGAGAAAGGGAGCAGGCCTCCAGGGGTGAGCCCAGAGGGGATAGCATTCTCTGGCTTTCCTTCCATTTCAGGCTGTGATTCTAAATTCCCCTTTTAACATAAATTGTTGCATAAATAAGTCAGCTTAAAGGAAAACATTATGAAAATAAAAATGCAGACAGTAAGCTGAGAAAGGTGGAAATGGATGAAAACACTTACCTGTTAGTCAGGATTCTCCAGAGAAACAGAAATACACACACATGCACATACACTTACACACATACATATACATGTACACACACATGTATAGAAAGAATTTTATTATAAGGAATTGGCTCATGTGATTATGGAAACTGAGAAGTTCCAAGATCTACAGGTGACAAGCAGGAGACCCAGGCTGGCCAATGGGGTAGTTCCAGCAGTCTCAGGACCCAGGACAGTCAACTTTCAGTTGACATTGGAAGTCAGAAGCCTGATGCTCCAGCCCAAGAGTTCCCTCTTACTCAGTTTTCTTCTTCTATTCAGATTGGCTGAGGCCCACCCACACTGGGACGGCCATTTGCTTTACTCAGTCTCCTATTTAAACATTAGTCTCAACCAGAAACACCCTCCAAGCTCACTCGGAATAATGTCTGACCAAATGTCTGAGTGCCCTGTGGCTCAGTCGAGTTGACACACAAAATTGACCTTCACACTGGCCAACACAACACAAGCAATTAAGAGTAAGTGTTATGTGTGTGTGTATCTGCACCTTGAGAAAGCAGCTCTTTGGCCCCCAGGACTCACTCAGCAAGAGTTTATTCTCAGGTTGACCAGATGGTCAGATTGGAGTATTCATGAACTTTCTGGCCAGGACAACGTGGTTTAAGAAGGTAACTAACACCTTTGTGTGGACTCACCCCAGTCACTCCCACGAAGCAGGTGAACTCACCAGACCAAACTCCCTCCTCCAGCTCTACCTTTCTGGCTCACACTCCCCACAGCTGGGGGACAGGCTTTTCAGGGAAAGAAAGCACTTTGAAATTCAAGTGTGAATGTGGGACAGAATGATCCTTATAATTCTCTCCCTCTATAGAGCTCGTATGCTTCAAGATAAAATATTGAAATACAAAGTCACTACAAGTGTTAACACTGAGATTTGAGGATGTTTTTTAGTAGGATGCACACTTTCTAAAAATAAGTAGCTTGGGTAAGGGCCTTAAGATATTACTCCATTCCTGTTAAATCTGATTATTGCTCAAACCCTTTGCAATTGTGTTTCCATTCATTTATCAAATATTCATTAAGTAATTACTATAAACCAAGAAAAGCAAGCCTAGAGTGACCATTAAGAATTGTGAAGCATGTAAACCTTAAAAAACCCAAATCTAATCATCTCTCCAAACCTTTGACTTCTCCCCCTTGCTGCTCAGGAAATGGCCAAACTTCCCCATGGCCTTGGCCCCTATGAGGCCTATAGGTTCCCCTCCACTGTTGCCCCACCAGGGGCCCTCACCCACCTGCCCCACCACCTGCCCCAGCTACACTGTTCCTTGCTCCAAAGCTGGGACTGTCAGCCTCTTCTATAAAGGGCCCACAGTAAACATTTTAGGTTCAATGGCCTGAAGGATCTCTGTCATAACTATTCAACTCTGTTATTTAACACTGAACCAACCACAAAAGACAGCACATAAGCGTGTGGGTGTAGCTGCATTCCAAAAGAACTTTACTGACAAAACAGAAAGTAGGCAGATTTGGGCCCACACGGCACTTTGCTGGCCCTGCCCTCTGACTCAGCCTGGGGCACACTCCTGCTGCAGCTGATGTGGCCTCTTTCTTCTCACACAGCTAATGTCACTTTTCCTTTAAGTGTCAGAAAACACCCTTTCCAGGAAACTCTTCCCTGGCTCCTCAGAGGAGATTCTGCCCTTCAAAGCAGTTACCATCGTTGTAATTAAAGTGTGTGTATGCACACATGAGTGTGAGATGATCCAACGTCTGCCTCTCCATGAGTCACGGGGGCAGCCTGCTTTGCTCACCATGATATTCCCAGTCTGGCACCTGCTGGAGGCCCAGTGAGTATCTGTCAATCAGCTCAATCACTGCGTGGTAGACCAGTGGATGTGCAAGCTAGGAAGAGCTTGCATCCTTGATCTTCTCAGCTCCCCTCGCCAGGCAAGGCAATTGGATCAATGCTCTGTTTCCTTTTCTTCTGATTTTTTTTCCCCTAGAAAGTGTGTGAATAGCTTTTTCCAACTTTACCTCCTGCTTACCAGCTCTGAGACCCCAGAGTGAGATCAGTTCTGACTGGGGAACCAGGAAATAGGTTCACATGAACAAGGGCATCAGCAGAACAAAATAATCAGAGAGGAGGGAGGCCAGGAGGGCAGGTGGGCCCTGTAGAAGTAGAGTGTTTCTCTGGAGGCATGAGGGCCAAGTGGCTGGGCATTTCAGAGGAAGACAGGTGGCAGGGAGAGGTGCGACCCAACTCCCAGACCCATCGTTTTATGGAACAGATAGGTCCTTGGACATCATCTGTCGGCTTTCCAGATTGAGAAGTTCTCCTTAATATGCAGCTCAGAGAACCCCCATGGAAGTGTTGTTGGGAGCTGAGAGCCCAGTGAGGATGGAGAAGGACTGAGGTCACTTAGAGTCCAGCATAGGATACAAATGTCCCTCGGGATTACCGTCTTCTCAGGACTGCCAAGGTCATTGCTCCCTTGTTTCTCTGCAGATACACCAGCATTCCTGTACTATGACCACCAGGAGGGAAGTGCATTGTGGGGGGCAGGTATGTCAGGGGAAGCTGGAGACAACCTGGTGAACGGGTGGGCAGGAGTGCAGGGAAAGAGGTCACGGTCACTCTAAGGAGCTGGGATAGGCTCCAAGGGAGCAGAGAGGTTTGGGGGCTTTGTGCTCCCTCCTGCTGCACTGTTCCAGATGTGATTCCATTGTTACACAGCAGCCTCATGCACAGGAAGCAGCAGGACTGCAAGCACTTATTGAACAGCGTATATTCTCTGCGATGGGGTGTGTGTGTGTGTGTGTGTGTGTGTGTGTGTGTGTGTGCGCGTGCATGCGCGCGCGCACGCACGCACACGGGCATGCATATGCACACACACACATACTTGAGCTGTTGGAAATATAAACATCTTGCATATTTTGTTTGTTTTTCTTCTAGCTCAGAAAGGCCTTCCTTTCGTTTGTCATCTGCAGTCCCCTTGGCAGCCAGGGTGTAATCGGATCGAGGAAACTCAAGCCCAGTGGGGTGTCCCGGGATCCTGAGTTGGCTTTTCTTGGGAAATGGCTTCTCCCAAGATTGCTGTCACTGTGCGAATGCGTTTTCACAAGAACATTTAGCAATACTGAATGTGACATTTGATTGGGCCTTCCTTTAAAAAGGTCAGCTCTGCTCTAATAATGGTACCTGTCATTACTGTGCGTAATAGGAAAACACCAGCCAGTTGACAGACCGGAGGCAGAGTGGGTTTTTTCAGCCATTCGGTTAAGGCTTTCAAGATATGGTCACCCCACAGCGTACATAAATATTGGAATGTGGTAGTAATTATAATGTGTGAACAGGGCAGAAAGGTTAATTCTGTTTCATTTTGACACCTGAAGGTGTCCAGCAAAATGTCAGTTTAAAATGTTCAGATAGAGCCTGTTCCTTTCGGGTTCAAGTAAGCCCAATACACAGCTGATGTTAGCCAAAAAGCTAGCAAGTGAGAGAAGAAAACGTAACTCAAACCATACTCCCTATCCACCCTTCAAAGATTGATATCCCAGCAGAAATACCATGTAACAATTTGCATCGTTCATGGACTTCCAAAAGAAAGATGATTGCCTCGGTTGGTACAGTAGACCCAAAAGGCAACTAAGCCCCTGTATTCAAGCCAGAAAACAGAGAACCTGATCATCTGTGGCATGTCCTGATCATGAGCCAGTGGGACCCCACCTTACAAGAGACACAGGAGTAGCACCATGAGTCCATTTCTCAGCAGAGACATCCTCAAATTGAAGGGCAAGCATTGGCCATGGGAGTGAACATCCCATTCTTCATCTGATGACCATGGGGCCCAGGGAGGGAAGTGATGAGGGGCTAGAAGGGTGAGGACTACCACATACTGAGCACCTCCTGGTGCTGGGGATGCCTCTGTCTCATGCATTTCTCACACTGACCAAGATCCAAGTGCAATGGTATGTGGGTTCCAGTTTCAAGTCCAGCTCTCTCCTCTGCCTCAGGGACAGCAGGACAGTGAGTACCCAGAGATCTGGGTGAACAGAGACTCAAAGAGGAAGGCGTGCATCACATGCTGCAGAGAGGTGGAAGGAGAGAGGATATCCTACTTGTGAGAGCACACAGAGCAATTGAGCTTTCTCTTGTCTACAGGAATCCTCCCTCTCCAGATTCCTGTGGAAGGCCTCTATAGCTCTGGTCTTCCAAGCCCCCAGGCTCTGAGCACTTTGCGGGGTTCCTACCAAGCAGAACTGGGTTTCTTAGGAGCCTCCCAAAGCAATACTTATTTTTATGAATTTCCCTTTCGCCTTTCCTTGCTTTAACCGAGAATTTCATGTCAGAAGGGCTGACTTCTTTTCTCTGCCCTTTTTGAAATCTGCTACCTTCCTCCTCCAAAGCAGAAGGTCCCTGGCATGCGGCCCTAATGGCAGGGAAGTTGACACTGGGGTCGGTGTGGACTGAGCCCTGGTGGCCCTAGCCACCAACTGCTCCAGACCAAAGGAATGTCGGTGTCCAGGACCTCCCCAAAGCCACCGCTGGGCCCCTACAGGGCAGCTTGGTCCACAGGAGGCGCCAGCCTTCACCTCTCCCACAGCCCTGCTTTCCTGTCCAGCAGCCTCCCCCTCAGACCTCTTTCTAGCCCAGCAATCTGACACCGCCAGGAGATTTTTATCCAGTCTCCTGTCTGGGATCCCCTCCCTGACCTGTAGGGTTCAGTGGCTCTCCTGTTCCAGGCTTGCCCAGTGGTGGGCTCACAGGCAACTAGAGAGGGCTGACCCTGCACATGAGGGCAGAGGCCCTTCAGCTGCGCCTCAGACCAGACAGGCACTGCTCACCTTCCAGTGAAGCCTTCCCGTCTCCAGCCAGGTGGGTCACCTGGGCCGTGGCTCCCTCGGCGCCTGCAGAAATCTCAGAAGCTGTGGCCACTGGCCACCTGATTAAGCTGAGGCATCACTGCGGGCCCAGAAGGGCAAATCCAAGTCCTCAGACCTCCCTCTATGAGCAAAGTCAATGAAGAAGAAATGATGCGAACAGAAGAAAGATCCTTTCTGCCAAGGCCTCACCTGGCTAGTGATGTCCCTCTGGTGTCCAAGCTGGCTGGGTCATCCTCCCCACAGAGGCTGAGGGCCACCCCCAGCCAGGAAGCTGCATCAACCCCAGTGTGGGGACCACAGCTGGGGCAGCGATGCCTCTGAGTTAGAGGCAATGGGATTCCTGCAGACACTGAGGGAGAGGGTGGGCAAATTCCAGCCCCTGGGACGGGAGGTAGGTGAGTAGCAATGCCTTTGGCCCTGGTAAGAACAGGGACAGAGTTGGGAGGAAGGAGAATACCTGCTAAATGCTGGCACTGGGTTAAATGCTTTTTGTGGGTGAAGGTCACTTGCTGAAGTTTCCACATGTGGTTCCCCCCAACCGCTCTGTCCATAGCAGATCAATGCACAAAAAGATTGGTATTTGGAACTCATCCTATGCTAGGCCCGGAGCTGATTTATCAGAGAAGACAACCCTCCTCCAAGGGAAATCAGGAAGAAAAGAGAGGTGACCCCTACCCCAGGAAACCCTGATAATGAGAGGGTGTCTGTCTGCCTGTGTCCTCACAGAGAGGACTTCTAGGTTTTCTTACAGTCTGTCACCTGTCCCAGACAAGGAGCTCAATGGACATGTGTTGGTTGGATGGATGGATGGATGGATGGATGGATGGATGGATGGATGGATGGATGGATGAATGGATGAATGGATGGATGAATGGATGGATGAATGGATGGATGAATGGATGGATGGATGGATAAACGCACTTGAGGGACCACCTTTTAATCCTAGGCTAAAAAAAACTACCTTTCAACTTCGAGCAAGTCACTCCAACTCCATCTTTTTGTTTATCTACAAAATGCAACTAATTCCACAGGTTATGAGAACGAGGGCAATGACACAGAGGAGCAGAGCCTAGCGGAGGCTCACCGCCCGCCAGGGCCCCTTCCATCTTCCCTGGGCACACTGACCAGATGGCAGCTCTCTGGCTAGATGTGGTTGAGGTCTCTCCCTGTTCCTGTTCCAAGAATCTACATGCATACATGAATGCATGGCCTTGGGGTACGTAGTCAGCAGGAAGGGGACCAGCCCCGCAGAAGGCCAGAAGGCGGCTGGGTTCCGCCCACGTCTTGGCTCAAATCCGAGATAAGAGAAAACATTCTTCTTTTTCAATTACTGTCATGACTGACAGGTTTTGCAGGGTTCCCTCTGCCCATGTGGAATGCAGAAATGCAGGAACAGGCATTCCAAAACACAGCCCTTGAAAACAGACAAGCCTTCCCGCTAATTGACTCCAACAGCCAGTGTTCAGCCTGGGGCTCCTTTCCTTGGAGAGATGCTAACCAGGGAATGCTATGTGCGAGCTCACAGCCCAGACAATGAACAGAATGAACGGATCTGCAAGCTCACCTTAGGCAACAAAAGCTAAAAATATCGAGTCGGGATCCCCAACATCTCAATGTGATCTTTTTCTACAATTCTGGCAAAAATCCCATAGGATAAACCTTATAAAAGTTCATAGATGAGCAGATTCAAAGTTTGAAGGACAGTGTAAGGATATCCTTTCCAACTACACAAGCCCCTAGGAAGCAAAACATCCCCCTGAATCTGGGAATAAAAAAGGAAAGCAAAGTGTCCCCTAAGAGCTAGACGGGATATCAACAAATAGAGGGGCAGCCTGAGCATCGTGCAGAGCTTGCTGCAGAGGCTTGCCTCCTGCTACAAAGCCCACTGTCCTCCCCTCGAGCACAGAAAGTGCCAGCAGATGTGAGCTGGCAGCCACAGGAGCCAGGACAGAGCACCCCCTGAGAAAGTGAGGGGCATCAAGGGGAGAGCATGTCCCAGACGAGGACAGGACAGTCCCTGGACCACATGAACACCCACCACCGCATGGATTGCCCGGCTCTCCCGATTTGGTGACATGAAATACAGCAGGGTTGTCACTGGCAAGGGCTTTGGGCTCAGAGTGACCAAGCACTCAACCACAACACCCAGCCCAGCCTTTGTGGCCTTGGACTTGCTGCTGTATCAAACGAAGTCGCATTTTCCTAATGTTCATATACATACTTATTTTTTTTCACATGGAATAGCCTTTGATAAATGTCAGCTTTAAAAAAAAAATTCACAGTTAACCACTTCGGAAGCACCTTCTGAATTATAGTTTGCTTCACCTCCAGGAAATGAACTCATGGCCAGGCTCCCCGGCAGGCCCACGCTCGCCTGCTCCCAACGACATCGCCCCCTTTATTCTGTGCCGCGTCTCGGAGACGCGAAGGACATCTCTTCCAGTGACACCCAGCACTCCACTAGGCATTTCTTACCCACCCTGCTCAGCGGCACGTGGATAGCAGGCACCAAGATCAACCAGCAGCTCAAAGCCATCTAGGAGACTATCTCCCCCAGCTGCCGTTTGACCCATGAGACAACCCTGCAGTGACAGGGTTACTGGAAGCAGCCCTTGCCCTCAAACCCCCTGATTCCAAGGCCTTCCCAAACCTTCCTGTAACTCCTAGGAATTCTTATAGTTCAGGGGTAAAACATTACATTGGGAGTTTTGACAAAGTGGCAGGAAGCTAGCCCAAGTCCGCAGGTTCTGAACTCAGTGCACAAGAAGAGAAATGGTGGCCCAGGTGGCGAGTGGCTCTGTGAGGCAGCCGGAGAGGGTATTGCCTCCCATCTGTGGGCACACAGCAGTGCCCATGCCCGACATGGGAGCCTTTGCTTCCTGCTGGTGAAGAATACGTTTACTTAAGCAGAATGTTCAAAACAGCTCCCCAGATCCCAGAATTGGGGAAGGGAATTGAGACGTGAGTGGAGTGTCTAACGCCACTGAGCGCGTCTGCTGGGTGGTCCCCGAGCTACTTGGCCTTCTCGGTGTGTATTTCTAGAATATGAGTGCCTGTCATATTTCTGGCTATAAATCCATTTGGATTCAAACCAATTCAAAATGCTCAACCCAAATGAGCATTCCTGGCTCTCTCCACATGGGAACACAGTCTGTCCCACCCCACAGAGGACCCCCCAGACCTCACAGACCCTCACCTGGGAGCTCCCCCTAGAGGCCATCCTCAGCACCAGGATTCACAGAGAAGGACAGTGCCCCTCTCCAGGCCTGGCATCCACCCCAAGTCTCCTGAGCCTCCAGGAGCCCAGCACAGGGGGATGAGGAGTGTACTGTGCAGGTGCCTTGCAGGTGCATCGGGAGATGCATCGGGAGCCTCAATAAGACCCTTTCTCAGGTGCAGCTGCTTCCTCTGTGGTGAGGTCAGGATTCTGAGTTCTTCCCACAACACCCCACCCCCAGCTTCCTCTCACAGCCTCTCCCAGCCCAGACATTGCCCTGGAAACCGGAGTAAGTCCCCAAACATCTTCCTATTCCCACAGCATTCAGGAACTCTCTGAGGAGATAAGTGGGGACCTTGTGATTGTTTCCACAGATGAGGGAACGGGCAGAGAGGAAGAATATAAAGGAGTTTTCTCTAATAAACAGTCTCCATAATACAGGGAATTACAGCTTTTGCCTCCTCTTACAAACCCAGATTCTCAGAACGGACAGCCTCAGGGCTCACACATCATTTGGTAAATGGAACCACCCACGATGGCTTCGTCTCAATGGAGCTCATGAAAGTGCAAAGCCCCCTCCCAGACAGGACACACTCACAGCCCCTGGACCTCAATGTCCTGGACCACAGGCCACACAGGAGGGTGGAGGCAGCGGACAGGGGCAGATGTTCAGGTCTGATACATGCCTGTGTGCCGGAGCCAGGAGCAGAGGCAGGGCACTGGAGCCCAGATAAACCCAGGGTCCTGATGCCTGCAGGTCGGCAATGAGAAAGGGACAGAAACCCAGAGACCTCTTTGCATGTCTGTTCTACATGCAACATGCAGACGTAGTCTTTGCCAACATAAAGCCCCCAAGAGAGGCCATCATATTCTGGAGTAACCTCATAGCTTTCAGCAGACTTCCCATCAGGTCAGCTTGCCCAGCCTCTGGAAGGCTCAGCCCTGGTCTAGGCTGGGGCCCCAGAGCCATCCCTGCAGGAGACCTGCCACCCACACTAGTCATACTAGCCAGAGCCCCAGACCCTTGACCCTGTCACTCAGTTCCAGAATCTTCCATCTGAGTCCTCTGTGCTCGCCGCCTTCAGCCCAGGCAACCCACATCTGAAGCCTTAGTGCACTCCTGCTTCTCCATAAACACCCCATGAGGCCCTCCCTGCCTCTGCCCTGGCCTCCACTCGGTCTTGCTCTCCACCCTGATTTCCAGCTGCGGCCACCGCCCTGGGACCGCCAGCTCCTGGTGAGGACACCCTGTTCTGTGCTTACAAGCTGCACACACCCAGAGAGGCCCGAGTGACCTCAGATATGGCCCCTTCTCCACTTCCTGCCTGGAAACACCTTTGTCTCTGGGCCTGGACGGAGTGAAGAGGCTTCCACAGCAGCCGAGGAGGCAGCTTGGACAGGAGTACCGTGGGGCTAGAACCTGGAGGCAGCAGAAACGCCCCGGCCCACATCCCAGGTTCACATCTGCCCCCGGGGCGAAAGCCAGCCTCCTCCTGCAGCCATCGTGGGAGGGCTTTTGGATGCTTCCACCTTCTACCAGGTGCAGGGAGGAGGTTGGCCGTCAAGTTGGCTCTCAGGCTGGGCCTTGGCTTCTTATTCCGATGGGATGCACGGGCACAGCCCACTGTTCAGCAGCTATCACATTGGGGTCATGCTGGGTCACACAGCCCTTTGACTGTCACCTGAGGATTAGCTTATTCACAGAGTGATATTGGGGTCCCTTTGTTCACATGTCACATGCCTGCATGTCATAGCTGGGGGTCTTTCATTCCCAGTAGAGGAGAGAGGCTCAAAATGCAAAACAGTGGCTGAAATGCGTGACCATTATTAACCTAGGAGTATCATTACTGACATCTATTAAGCATTGAATTTCTATCTTCCGGGCACCATGCCGCAGGTCTACAGAATTTTCTCATTTAATCCTACAGAAATTCCAAGGGCAGACACTCTGGTCTCCGCTTTGCAGAGGAGGGAGAAGAGGAAGCTCTGAGGTTTGGACAGCACGGTCCGTAGCACAGGCAATGATGGAGACAATCCTCATTCTGTTCTCATGGGGAGAAGAACTTGGAGAGAGAGGGAGCTCCAGGTGGGCAGGGTTCATCACCAGGAAGAGATTTAGAAAGGGAAGACTGAAGACAGAAAACGCCATACACCAGCTTACCATTTTGTTTCTAACTGTAGACAGAGAGACCTTTTTTGGAGAGAGACACTCTAATAATGCAATAGCCCCACCACCACCACCCCACCACCACCACCACTCACAGCGAGCATCCTGGACAGGTCACGCCAGCCCTCCACTTAGGTTGTCCAGCTGCAAGGCAGGGGGGGATGATGCCCATCTACCTGGCAGGTAGACATGAGTCACAACTCAACTGAGCCCCGTCCTGCGCTTACAGGGAGCAGCGCAGTTCCTTCTAGGACAAGCACCAACCCCAAATTCTGTAGTTGCTTGGTTTGGTTTTTGAAGAGGCCAACTTCACTTTATGGGTACTGGCAGATCAAGGTGTCCCTGTGTTCACTTTTTTTTCTCAAGTCCATAGAGACAATAATAAAATCTTCTTCCAAAAAGATCCACACCCTCCTTATTCTGAGTCAATTCCAGTAAATCAAAACCAAATAACAATGTAGCCCCAAGTAACAGGGCCGACGGGCTCGGACAGGAACAGCCCCAGGACCCTACTCCACCCAGTTATTCCTCTCACGGATGTTGTCCACCTGCTCGTTCTCAGGAATCCCCTCCTGCACCAGCCGCAGGTTTGTGAGGAGTGAATGGTAACAGAAATTCCACAGGGAAGAACAGCAGACCTGGGTGGAGAGCTACAGGAACTGGTTCAAATGTCCCCACCACCGCCAGCACCTTGATGAGCCTCTTGGCTCACTGCATCCACTGTGACACCAGGCAAAAATACTGCCTGTGAGGCTGGCACCGGATTGGTATAACTGAACCCCAACAAGCATGGTGGGCCCGGGTTTACCTCCTAGAACTGGGTGGCAAGTTCAGAGGGGCTTCTGTATGGCCCTGGCTCCCTTCCCCACCTCTCTTTCTCCGTGTCTCTCTCTCCCTCCCATCCTCTCTCACCATGGATCCTCTGCACCCCTATAGAATCATCTTCCTCACAGTCCAGGGTCCTCTCTTTCAGTGAGCTTGTGGCTTCCCCAGCTCCCTCTCACCCACCCTCTGCAGCCAAGCACCAACAGAGACTAATAATATTCAATGGTCCCAGGTCCAAATTATGGGGACAGCCTCTCATGGATGGACCCATCTGGGTGGGAGCCAGCCCCAGTCCAGTCACTCATGCATGCATGACTTGGGGTGCTGGGTACAGAAGAGTGGGTGCGTTCCGGGCACGGGTGCTATATGGTAGGCGCATTCACTAATGTGTTGGCAGCATTCATCCTGGTACGTTGCGTTCCAGGGCCATACAGAGTTATTACTGTGGGGCTGGAGGACAGCTCCAACTCCGTGTGTCTGAGTCACCTAATCTACAGTCAGATCTCCAGCAATTAGACTGTATTTGGGGTGTCGAGGGGGATCACACCCTGAAGCCAGCATTCGGAACACACTCAGAGGAATTCATCTTGTTTACACATGCCACTGAGTTTCTGGAACCAACGTTAAACTTTACCAGCTCGGTTCGAGATCCTTTCTCAGTTAGTGAGTGGATTACTGTTACGGTGAAAATAGTGGAAACCATCAGAGGGAGTTGGTAAGTACCCATGGACATGTATCTCAATAAGAGTATATGGAGTTTAAATTCTCTGCAGATTGTACGCCGGCAGTGCCCCGCACAGTGAATTCCATACTCTCATGGACCCATACAAAATCACTGTATGTTTTCCTTAGTTATGATGTCATATCTTCACCTGAGCCCCCCTTCTGTCTATATATGTTTGTCTCTTTTGATACTTAATTAATACATGCCCATCCAGACAGAGTAGAAAACAGCCATCAGCAGGAAAAGAAATAAGTATATTACCCTACCACCCACAGAGAAAACATAACCATCTACTTCTTCACTGCAGCATTACTCACGGTGGCCAAGACATGGAAACAGCCAAAGTGCCCTGCAATAGAGGACTGGATGAAGAAGACATGGTACATATACACAGTGGAATACTGCTCAGCCATAAGAAAGGGTGAAATACTGCCATTTGCAACACCATGGATGGACCTTGAGAATATTATGTTAAGTGAAATAAGCCAGTCAGAAAAAGCTAAGAGCCATGTGATTTCACTCATATGTGGGATATAAAACGGAAACTTGTGAACACAAACAGCAGTGTTGTGGCAGCCAGCGGGAAGGGGGTTGGGGATGGGTAAAGGGGGCAAATATATGGAGACAGAGAGAATTAACTTAGGGTGGTGGGCACACAGTGTAATATACAAATCTCATAACATGGAAATTCACACCTGAAACCTATATGACTATATTAACCAATGTCACCCCAGTAAATTTAATTTAAAAACAAATTTTAAAGTGGGATGATTCTGTAGACCTGGCTTTCTTACCTAGCACATATCAAGGGCATCACTCTGTGTCGATAGAAATCTCTTCATGGCCTCACGCTACTCCTCGGTGAGGCGAGGGCGTGCCATAGGTTTTTAATCGGCCCCTCGTTGCTGGATATTTCAGCGTTCCCTTTCCCACTGTGGGGATCAGTGCATCGTCCATCCGTCATTCCTCACAGAGAGGGAGGTGGACCTTTTGCACAGCATCATGCATTTGAGTAGTTGTCACTGTGATTTCCATTGCATCTTGCACCCCATAGTTATGCAGGGAAGCTTTGTTTCCACTTGCTTTGTTTTCCTTTTCCTGTGGCTACGGTTTCCTGTTTACTATCTTTACCCCTTAGCTGGAGTTTCGCTGCATTGTGCTGAAAGAATGTGGAGAGCACGGTTTCTGCTCTTTGTCATTGACTGAGCTCTTTAGAAATAGTTCACATACAGTCCACTTCTGTAGCTGTCCCGGGCAGTCTGTTCCCTTCGGAGAACATACCAGGTGCCTCTCAGCTCTCCACTCACAGTTATTAATTATGATACTTAAATCCTCACTCTCATCTTTTCCCTGAAGTGATCTCTTTCAAACCAAAGGATGAGCCTCCGCTACTATTCCTCTCAGGCACATCCCCTTTTTACTAATATCACGTCCAAGTGTTTTGCTGTGGCTGCGGCTGCTTTTGGCTGGAAGGCGAGGAGGTGGAGGGGGGTGGGAGAAGAGCTCGCAGTCAGTGAGGGTGCTCTCCTGTGTGTGCTGGACCTTTCTCTTAAGGAACAATGGACATCAGCACAGGGGGCCCTGCTCTAGGCTCCCAGTGCTCCTCGCCTCTCCCCTGCACGCTCACTTCCTCCTGAAGGCGCTCAAGATCCCCCGATTCCGTTTTCTGAATTCCGAGGTACTTTTACTTTCTGATCCCGTCTTACATTCTCGTGGGGCCTTCTTTTTCTCTAACCATTTTCCTTACGCCACCGTCTCCTTTTCCATCTCCATCTTCCGTGTAGTCCACCTCTCACTGTGTGGAGCCTAGGAAAGGGGGAGAGATTCTACATTCCCTCTGCTTCCTGCAGCACTGTGTGTTTCTCCCTGATGATTGCCTGAGTGGGCTCCTCTCATGTTGTAGAATCTTCTCATGGGTGAGTGTGTGTTTGGGACGCTACAGGACGCTATCTGACCGAAACAGTGGGAGTTGCCCCTGGATCCTCCTCTGTCGGACACAGTCAGCACCCTCTCAGATGCCCAGACTTACAGTCCGACAGGGACAGTGCTGGGTCGCACAGGCCTAATAGTGAGTGTGCCTTGGCCCACCCCTCAGTCTCTGCCGGGTGTATCCTCTTGCTGGCAAAACTCTCACATGGCTCCCCAGTTGTCTAGAATTGGCCATCCAGCCAGCCCGCCCCTCCAGGACCCATGTGGCTTTGGCTGGCCCTGTCTGCTGCCACACCTGCCAAGTAGGAGAAGTGCTGCTCATCTGGAATGAGACTATGGATCACAAACATGAAAACAGGTGGGACAGGCAGGGCCGCTTAAAGACAAGCTGCGCATCAGCTGGTTTTCCATGTGGCCTCCCTGAGAGTCACTTTGGAGATCAGCAAATTGGTGCCAAGAGGCATGTCTGTGTGGACCTCCTACCCATGCCCACGCCCCTTGCTGACTTCTGGGGAAGGATGAGGTGATATTGGCAACCCTGTGTCCCCTCATTACATCCAGCACAAAGTCCTCAGTGTTCTTGGTCACAGAGCCTCCCACCTGGACGCAGTGCTGCCCCCTGCCTCCCCTGTTTTTGCCTTACTGGTATCTTTGCCATCAGTTTCAAGGAGACAGAGAGAAGCTGAGCTGTTCACCTTACTCGGTGAGGTTCACAGGAGTGATAACAAGCAGCTAGTAACCTGGTGAGGCCCCAATTATGTGCCCAGAACAGCCTTAAGCGTTCACCATATGTCATCCCATTTATTCTTCACTGGGCGGGTACTATTATTTGTCTCCCCATTTTACAGGTGAGGAGACTGAAGCCCATGGAAGCAAAGTGAATTGTTCCTGGTTATATAGCTGCTGAGTAGCGCCAACATCGGGGTCAGTCCAGCTCCAGAGTCAGCCTCTTAACCCCCTTGTGCCTTTTTTCCATCCAAAGCAGGTGACTGGCCCCAACTGCTGTTTGTTCCAGCACTCGATACGCCAGGGGATGGACAGTAGCAGCATGGAAAACGGCAGTGCAGCCTTCCATCCTGACTCCTACGAACCATCTTGGAGAGGACCCTCGGACCCCATGTCTGGTCTAAGATAAACAGGTTGTAGAGACCAGACTCATTTCTGTAAAAGCCCCTGCCCCACCCCGTGCCAAGGCTGTTGGAGCAGATGCCACCTCTGTGCTTCTCAGGGATGTCCTTGAGGTGACCTTTTCACACTGTTTCAGAGAAGCAGATGGCAACACAACTGTTGCTTTGATGCAAGAAACACGGGGAAACCTCTCGACCGGCACGCAGGCCAGGAAGCCCACACTTGGACTTCTGACTTTGCCTCCTTCGTTGAATCATCTTCAACACACTTGACGTGGCATGGTGAGCGCCTCAGTCACAGTGCAAAGTTTAAGAAAACTGCAACTTGGCCCTCATGAAAAGTGCCAAGAAAAGGCTCAAGAGCCATCTCATAGCCAGCACCCAGGAACAGCGGAGAGCTGGATGGTGATACTATTCAGGTTGAAGATGCCACAGAAATAGCTGAACACCTGCCTTTGATGGCTTCTCCACGTCTACCCACGGCCCCGCAACCTCCCCATGCACCCAAGGGCAATGTCTATTCTAGGGGCCACAGAAAAATCGATACCGTTGCTTTCATCTGAATGCAATGCCTCCCAAACGGTTTATTCTTCGGTTAGCAAATGCTAACCTCCTTGCCAAAGAGTATGTAAAAGATACTTTGTCCAATTAATGCTGTGACATACAGACAGACGTGTTTGCGGGCTTTCTCCTCTCCCTAATTAAAGATCTCCATGGAGAAATAAACAAACGCTCTCTAGTCAACAGCACTGAGGTAGGCGGTTGGGGATGCGTTGCCATCTGAGGTGCAGAAACTTCCCAACGCAGGGTGTGGGATTAATCCGGAGGGTTCCGTGGTCTTCCTGGGTGATCTCAAGCACGTTTTCGTGCCTCAGTTGACTTTTACAATCTGTAAATCTTGCAGGGATATTAAGATCAGCGAAGGAATGTCTGTAAAGTGCTTTGAACTCTGAGAGTTAGACATTAAGTAAATACCCGGTGTTATTAGAACTCTACTGGGGCAATAGAATGTTCGAAATGGGACTTTATTATAAATACTCTCTGAAGTTTGCCAAGAATAAATTGAATGGGCAAAGACAACATACTTGGCTGTAACTTAACCCAAGCTTGGCACCAGGCTGCATGAATAGGGAGCTCTGGAGAGAACATGAAAGGCTTCTATTATTCGAGCCAACTGTTTGGCTAAATTTCCACGTCTTCCATTTAGTTGTTCTGCTCTTTAAATTGCTGCCTTACAGAGGCAAGCAAAAAAACAAAATAAAAATAAAGGTCCATTAGCCTGTTTGCATCTTCCTGCAATTAATATGACTGAATGTAAATTGGTTTAAAGACCCCCAAATCGCCCCCACACCCAGTGTCTGAAATGGACATAAACCAGGCTTCCCTTCTCAGAGTTCCTGCAGCAAAATGACAACCATGGACCGCCTGTGGTCAGAACTCTTTTCTCTGAGCTGATCTCTGCCTACAGTCCAATGAGGATACGTCAAAGTCCACACTCACAAAGAAATCGTGATTTTCCTTGAGATAGAAGGAAGTTTCAAATTGCAAGTTCAAAACTTTCGCATTGCCCCAAAGCATGCATTCTGATTCAGAGCTTTCCTAAGGACACAACAGGCAGCATTTCCCATAACTCAGCAGCCGGCGTTTGGTCTATGTCAGGAAATCAGTCAGGGGGTTAGCGGGGTGCAGAGAAAATCCCAGCCAATCTCATGGCTGGGATTCTGGAGTCTGGTCTTGCTTCTGTCGTGAAGTAATTGTGTGGGAGCCTCAAGCCCCTGCCTGCACCTCAGGTTCCTTATCTGTAAGATGACAGCACAGATCCCAGGAACCCACTTTTTCAAATCGCCACTTTTCTCCGAAGCACGCCAAGCGAGAATGCAGCCAAAAGAGTGCATTCCTGGGAGGAAATAGCCCCAGATGAAGGCCCGAGCCCTCGCTCATCTCGGAGAAGAAATGTTCTGGAACAACATGATTTAATCAAACCGACGTCTCAGCCTTTCCTCCATCACCTGTTAACAGGAAAAAGAAAATGACTCTATGCTCCCAAAATGCCGTTGGTGCTTCCAGCAGCAAACCTCAGCCCCTGTGTGTCCTGTGTTTAAACTCAGCACGGACTTAATTCTTCAGTCCAAATAAATACTTGGAGGTATGTTTCCAGATATGCTTACCAGGAGATTCAATCCCTGTGACGGAAAATAGGAGTCACGTGTTTTCTGCATGAGTAAATGGGGGGGATAAAAATAAAATAAAAATAGATGATTTCAACAAAGCACACATTCAGGGTCTTGTCTTGACCATATGCTTTCGGCAAATGAGAAGGCCGTCTTAATGCTCTAGCCCATCTTAGGATGGGAACAAAATGCCCGCCAACGTGGCCAAGAAGAAAATGCGGGGCTTGGAGCCAGGCCCACAACCAGATCTGTGGTGCACCCACTAGCTCCACGTTTTCGTGCCTCAGTTGACTTTGAATACCTGACTATTTTGGAAACTACTGGTTTACCTGGCCATGAACTTCAGCCACTGGATTTGCAACAGAGGAGAGCTCTGCTATCAGCAGGCATCAGCCTCATGCTGGAGGGGTGAGGACAGAGGGCCCGGTCCCACCCAGGGTTTCGATGAGGGAGAGGGCCCTCCAAATGCCTGAAACCTGCCAGAGGTCCCCCAGGGGGAGCAGCACCCTGCTCTCCTGACTTCTCAAAGAAGCCACCCCCAAACCCATCCCAGCAGCTCATGAAGCAGGGTTTATCGCGGGAACCTGTGGTGATCATACTCACAAGCACTAACCACCAGGCCCTCCCTGAAAGGGCCTCAGATGAATGTCAGCTGCTTCTCTTACTTGAGGTGGATTCCTGCCTGCCCTCCGTATCCCGTCATTGCACCTGTGGGGCTTTCTGGCCACCTGGGCAGTGGTTGCAGATGGCTGAGAAGTCCTGTTCTTCAGCACGTTGGCTAGTATGTCACCTGGAGCTCATGGCACCCCCACAGCTTGTCGTAGGATAACTAATCAGATTGCCTCACAGATGTGGCACAATAAGCAGTGATAACCGTGAAGTGCCAGGAAGGTGTTGTTTAGTGTTATTTGCCTGCATGAACTCAGCCTGTGACAGCACCCTGTCCTCCTGATGTTCCCCACACCCAGGACAGGCCCTGTGCCCCTCATTGCTCCAGGAGGTCCCGTTGTGGCTGCTCTCCCCCTTCCATAGCCTGGCCCAGGGGCCTCTGTGGACACTGGTGTCCTAGCCAAGGTATGGTGACGTCTAGCCTGCATCTGAATGTTTGAGGAATGTGACAATAAAACAGGATGGTTCCTCCCTGTGGAAGGGCGGTGGGATGAGGCAGGCATACAGCTAATAGCCATGCACACACTGCACAAACACGCACAATCATGTGTGCACACGTCACACTCAGGCAGGCACTCACACACAGGTGCACACACCCAAGTACTCATGCACACACTCCAAGTACACATCATGCTTGCATGTGCTCCCACACTCACACATTCACTCACTCATACCCATTTGCACACACACACGTGCATGTCCAGGTAAACATGGAACTGCTTGGGCTGTGATGTGAAATGACATAAAGAAAAATGATGGGGAGGGAACCCAAATGAGTGACACCACTGGGTGTGCTCGGGTCAGAAGTTCACCCATCGTCTTCTGGGTGAGCCCTCTGTCCCAGCGCTCCTTGGTGTGACTCCAACCCACTTACAGAGGGCGTCATTGCCTCTGACACAAACATTCTTTTCAGATCTGGAGGCTGAAAATGCAGCAAAGTCCAAACAAAATTCCCCAAGTGTCCCTGGGACGCTCACAGCTCCTCAGCCACACAGCAGGTGCGTTCTCACGGGCAGGGCTCCACCTCCACCCAGAGAGGGGCTCGGATGGCACAGCTGTCAGTCTTCCTACCCAGGTGCCCGGGTCTGGAGGTCTGGTGTGGTGGTGCTGCCTGGTCCCCTGACCCCTGGCCCAGAGAAGCAGACAGTAGGAGCCACTCTTGCCTCAATTCCTCCAGCAACCTAATCACCAGATTCCATAGGGCATCGTCTTAGTTCCTGTTCCTGCTGTAGCAAATGACCACAGAGCAGCTCAAAATGACCCGAATTTCTGATCTCACAGCCCTGGAGGCTGGAAGTCGGAAAAGGGTCCCACCTGGCCACAGACAAGGAGTGGGCAGGGCTGCCTTCCTTCCCAGGCTCTGGGCAGAACTATTCCTTGCCCTTCCCAGAGTCTAGAGGCGCCCACACCTCTGTGCTAGGGCCTCTTGCATCACCAGAGCCCACAGCGTCACCCCTATGGGCTCCACTTCATCCCTGCATCTCCTCTCCTGACTCTTCTGCCTGCTCTGCGTCCCTCTTCTGCCTTAGAGACCCCTGGGATCACATTGTGGATAATCAGGGTAATGCCCCTATTTTAATTCCTTGGTTCCCCTTTGCCATGTAACCTACATATCCCCTGATTCCAGGGATAAGGACAGGGACATCTTTGGGGACATTGTCCCGCCCCCCCCCCACCAGACATATTCCTAGGGAGCGACACCAGGACACAGAAGTCCTGCCTACAGCAGTGTTCATTGTAGTGATGACCCAGCCCCCAGCAAATGCAATCACAGGTTACACTGTACATGGTCGCAGGGCTCCGGAACCAGCTGGGGTCAGTCTCTAAGGTCAAACAGGACGCAGTTGATTAAATCCAAGGCCCCTTCATCGGGTGCTCACCATGCGTCAGGTGCTAGGGCAGGCACTCGGAACAAGAGGATAAATGGGTCGCCGCCTGCCCTATAGGATCTGATGGCTGGTAGGGATGTATTTTATCAGTGGCTGGAGTTTGGCCACTGTTCAAGGTCCCTCCCTGGCTGGGGGGTGGGCAGGTGGGAAGAGAATAGTTTTCAATGCTGCAAACCTGTGGACAAATTACTCAGCTTCTTAAAACTCCACCCACTCAGCAGCAAGTGGAGGTCGGCACAGCCACCTGGCAGGTGTAGCGAGAACAGGGAAGTAAGGCATATGAGTGCCTCGCAGGGTGCCTGTCGCAAGCCATGCTGGGTACACGGTGCCACGTGGTCACTGGGGTGGTGCTGGATTTCCACAGAGGCCCTGTCAGAGCAGCTCAAGTCTGCATCCTAGTCTCTGCCTTTGACTTTCTCTCCCTCCTTTGTGCTTGCAGAGGCACCCACACCCTCCTCCCCATCGCTCAGGACCCATCCTTTAACTTAAAGCAGCAGTTCTCAACCTGTGGGTCACAACCCCTTTGGCAGTTGAACGACCCTTTCACAGGGGTCACCTAAGACCATCTTGCATATCAGATATTTACAGTATGATTCATAACAGTAGCAACATTACAGTTATGAAATAGCAACGAAAATAATTTTATGGTTGGGTCACAGCACGAGGAACTGTATTTAAAGGACCAGAAGGTTGAGAACCACTGACTTAGGAAAGTGGCTCCTCTTTAGAATACCACCCAGGGACAGTCCTGTGGGCCCTGAAGGAGTCACCCTCCCTTCTGAAACCAGCACCACCAGCGGTGGCTCCTCAGGCTGGCAGCACAGAGAGCTCGGTCCTACTTCAGCCTGCCCAGTTTTTGCTGTGTGACCTCAAACCGCTCCCTCTCCCTCTCTGGTCATCACCTATCATCTCAGACCCTGGCCCATTCAGTCTCTAAACTTATTTTTCTTTCTTTACAGTGGAACCTTTCCCACTGAGATCCTACAATACAGAAGTCCAACGGGTGGAACAGTCAGAGCAGGGGCAGGGCCAGGGCCACGGGGTCTTGGTGACCCTTCAGCTCCTTCACAAAACCCCTCAGACTGAAGTGGAGGCCCTGGTGGAAAGGCTCCCACCCAAGAGGTGCTGGAGGCCCCTTGGGCTCTAGGCCCCGTGGAGTGAGCCTCTGCCCTCAAGACTCATAGTCTGTCCTGTTGGGGTTTTTTCTGTCTTTAAATTAGGATTCTGCGTGGTTTGTAGGCAGTGGGTGAGTATATAATCCAGGGCCGTGTAAAATGCTTTGGCCGCCTCCCCTCCATCTCTGGTTCCTCGTGGCCATCACTCACCTGTCACCGCAGGTACAGCCAGAGGCAGTTGGTCTCCACGTTTTCCCGGCTCAGACCAAAGGCCGGCTGAAGCCCTGGCTCTATGTCATCCATGATCACCATCCCGCTGCTGTGTGTGGCCCAGAACCACCATGATTCACCCAGAAACCATGCTCACTGAGAGACCAATTAAACTGTTGTAATTGTTCCAATTACTTAACAAAGCTTGTAGGGTGTTGAAGAAGTCCTCTGATAAAAGCAGCATCATTAATGTAAAACATCATCATTATACCAACAGCCACCGTCATGCCAAATCCCCCCCGCGTCCCACCCCTCGGAAGCCTGGTGAGCTTTGGCCCTAGTGCTGCTGGGAGAGGCTGCGGAGCAAACACCACCCAGGGAGCGGGGCAGTGGCTGGAGGCCGGAGGGGAAGCGGGGTAGGGCAGTGCTCCAGAGGGACACTGTGCCCCCGTTTCCGCTCGGCGAGAGCCCGCAGTCCAAGGAGGCTGCTAAGTGTCAGCCGCATGCCTTGGCGATTAGGGCTGTGGTTTGGGCAGCCTTTCCAAGACGCCCCCAAGAGACACTCCAGCCCCCTCAGCCCAGCAAGGATGCTCCCTGCTTTTACTGCCGGGCAATCCAGAGCTTCTGGGAGAGCAAGCGCTGTTTATAAGCCATCCGCACACACATTCCCCACTGCAGTCCTAAACTTTGAAATAATGCTTGGCCTTTTCTTTTTCCGATTCAGGCAGGATGCATGGTCTGGCAGTGAGAGCCGGCCCACCAGACGGGACACAGAGAGCATGTGGGGGGTGGGGGTGGGGGTGGGACTGAGTAGCACCCGGGAGACTTTGTACGTGGACTTGAAGGGTCTCACAGGCTGGCTTCCTGGAACCTCATCCCTCTCTGACCCACCACTCCCACAACTCAGCATGAACTTTGCTGGGGCCAAAAACTCAGCTTCGGGAGACATGAGGCAGGAGTTGGAGACAGAGTAAATGAAGCGCACAAAGGGAACCTCGGGGTTTCTTCGACTGTGATGCAGGGGCTCAGGAAAATTCATTCTGGGAGCTCAGCACCCTGGATGCAAAGCCAAGGAGATGATTCCCGCTTTGCCATCCTGCAGCCTCTCAGAAACACCTTTTTAGTTTGATTTTTTGATATGGGTCAGATCAGCTGCTAGATTAAAGTGACAGCTTTTAAACATGTCCCTGACTGTTTTTATTCCTAAAACTTCCCCACCTGGACCTGCCCTGGGAGAGCCACACATGTCTGGGTGTGGAGACTGAGTGAGAACCAGCTTCGTCACCTGCTGCCCCAGAGTCCGTCTGTCTGTCTTAGAGGCCCGGCCACTCTCAGCACCGGAAAGCAACCCAGAGAGAAAAGCGTCTCGGTCTAGAACTCGAGAACCGGGTGTGAGTGAGAGATCCCGGCTGCACAGGTCCCTGCCCCACCCTGAGCCTTCGTGTGGCCCAGAGCATTCCAGAAATCACCCATTTTGCTGCCTGGATCACGAGTGGTGGAGGAGGGCTGTGCTCGGCTGCCGTCCGTTCTAGACCAGGCAGGGGTGTGCTGGCGGGCACATGTCAGCAACGTCATGGGTGACTGTGGAGGGACAGCCTGTTTGTGGCACTGGCCAGTTTCCATCCTTAAATAAACACCTGCGCATCGGCCAACTTCATGGTGGCGACGTGAAGTCGAGTAGCTCTGCCGATATCTGAGCACGGAGCATGCAGCCCTCACCGGCAGGGGCAAGCTGCCACTGGCACCCCGGCCCGAGTCTCCTCTGTGCCACGCCCCCTGCCACAGCTCGAAGCACCTTATTTACTCTTGTCTCATCAATGCCAATGGGCTAAGAATATTTCTGGCACGGGAACCAGACACTCTGGCTCTGGAAAAGGCAAAGGGGAGTTTGAGCACATTTGAGTTTGCTTTTTTAAAATAAGAGACAGGGCAGCTGCAAAATAGGGCAGGAGACGTACTGCTCCTCGCGGTGGTCCCTCGGGGCACACACTGTGCCCAGCATCAAACAGCCAGATTTTATCACAGAAGAGGGAGCGCTGGCTTATTTTTTTTCAACCCCTCCCAGCCTTGATGATGAGG
>PVJC01016988.1:0-27593 GCA_004026665.1 Murina feae | reverse complement strand
GGGAAAATTGGACAGATATATGCAAAAAAATGAAACTAGACCACCAACTTAAACACCATACACAAAAATAAACTCAAAATGAATAAAGGACTTAAATGTAAGACGGGAAACCATAAAAATACTAGAGGAATTTAAAGGCAACAAAATCTCAGACTTATGCCAAAGCAGTTTCTTCACCAATAGAGCTCCTAGGACATGGAAGCCATCTAGTTTTGTTGTGTGCAGTTTTTTTTTTCATTTGCTTTGACTCTGTGGTCAGGAATTGGTTATTGAATGAGTGATATAAACTCACTATATACCCCTAACTCATAATTGAGGCATCTAAATGATATATTGCCAGGTCAAGCTGTCTTGTGATATTTTAGTTCATCTTTTCAGGTTTTCAGACATCATATTTTCAACATTTCTGTAATACCCTTTTCAGCCTTTCAGTCTCTCCCCAATACTTGTTATTAACTGTAAGTTAATAATCCCATTGATGTGCATTCTCCTGTTATGGAAATTATTAAGGGAAGCATCTTTTCTGCACTGATGATGTGCTTTTATAAGCATGCACTACAAATGGCTTCCACAGACGATTGCTCTTGATGGTACTTATTGCCATAAAAATGGACTAAAACCAACTACTCTGAAATTGAAATAAAAATGTAATCATCATCTGATTCCATACATCAGATATAATCACTGTTTTCTGGAGTTGCAATTGGCATCTAGCATATTTTGAGGATACTGTCATAAAACTACATTGTTTAAAATTTATGTAGTGTATGAATTTTATCAATATTTTTATGACTTTTTTATGTGTGAAGGTACTTATAATGGTTTCTTTGAAAAAAACTTTTAGCAAAATTGATTACAACTGCAATAGGATTACTGCCGTGAGAAAGCACATTCAGCACTGTTTACAAATGTAGAATTTCTTGAAGTCTTCCCTCTTCCCTCCTCCAAACAAATAAAAAGTGATTTCAGTGTATTCAGTTAGGTTCTTAATAAGCCACTTAGTTTCTATAAAAGGCCATTAATCCTTACCAACTGATTGCCAAAACAGATGTTCTTTGTTTCATGGACTTCATTAAAAAGGCATTCTTGATTCTTTTTCTAGATCACATTCAGAAACCTCTGCTGTCTAATCCCAATCAAAGATCAATATGAAAACACTGCAATAATTCCATTGAGAACACGGCCTGACTAGCATGCATTCCACTCACTCTCTATGTTCTGAATTTTACCCCAACACAAGACAGATTTGGCTCCATTTGTTCTGGTCCTTTACAAATTTGCTTTCATTCAGTTTGTACTCACCTTTATGTTATTAACCTGCATTAAAAGGTTGGTGTTTTTTTTTTTAAATCTCATGAAACAATCTGTTGACACAGAAGGATATATTGTTAGAGATCCTTCATTACCTAACAAATCCCTGTTGGCTGTGTATCATAGTTTATTATCATTTGGACCTACAAGTCTTATTACCATCACACTGTGTCCTTTATCTATTGAAAGAATAAAGTGAAATTTATACCCACAGTAGACTATGGTGTTGGTATAAATATTCTTCTATGTGTTAATCTATAACTTTATTACTATCCTATCCATAAATCTTCCTTCACTATAAAGGTCTCATTTAGTAATATAAAATTATTTTTAATAGCATGTAAATTTGTTAGGTCACAAAAATCTGTGAATAGGCTGGATAAAGTCCCCTTGATTCTTAGACTTCTATAGAACGATGGTTTTATCTTACATCTTTGCCAAGTTATATATATTTCAAGATCAGGCAAACTGGGTATCTAGGAGTTTTTATAATGACCCTTCAGTTTGAAGAAAGCAGTCAATTTCTTGTGTCTCTATGAACAAAAGAGGATTTGAAATGTCTCATGAGGAGTAGCATTTTAAACTTTATGTTTGAACAGTGATATGAAGCAGATTATCATAAATGTCTTTTTGTTTGTTGTTTTCTTAATCCTCACCCAAGGGTATTTTTTTCTGTTTATTCGTAGAGAGACTGAAAGGGAGTGATGCGGGAACAGTAAGAGGGAAGGAGAAATAGAGAAACATCAATGTGAGAGTCACATTTACTGGTTGCCTCTTGCACACGTCCTGACGGAGTCAGGGGTCAAACCTGTAACTCAGGTACATGCCCTAGACCAGGAGTCGAACCCAGGACACTTCAGTTCACAGGCCGATGCTCTAACCACTTAGACATACCATCCAGGGCTAAATATAATTTTTATTGTATTTACCTTATTTATTTAATTGAGTTTTCTCTAGACACAAAAGGATTAGTGTACATTATTATTTAAAACTTAATTTCTTATTCTTTAAACAATGTGCTAATTACTTACTTTAGTTTTTTTTTCAATTACAGTAGACATTCAATATTATAGTAGATTTATGTGTACTGTATAGTAGTTAGACATTTATATAATTTATGTAATGATCACCCCAATAAATCTAGTATCCACCTGGCACCATACAAAATTACTACAATATTCCCTATTCTGTACTTTAAGGGGTATTCATCACTTCTTATAATTACTGATAAGTATTATTATTATAAGTAAAAGTTATAAATACAATATAAAATGAGAAAAGATTTAAAAATCTGTAACCAGTTATATAAGAATGATTATTTATATATAAATAGAACAACTATTAAAGTTTTCCTCTTGATTTTTAGGTGTACACTTTTGACATTTTTGTAATTAAACAATATATCATGTGACTTCCTATTTTTACACTTAAACTTATATCATTGAATATTTATTTCTGTATACTACAGAACATCACTATTATTGGCTATTTATTATCTCCTGTGAAAATATCATAATTTAGTTGAAACAGTATATCTCACATGCTTCTCTTATTTATTTTGTTATAAATAACATTTTTGTGAACATCTTTATGAAGAATGGCTACTCCTGGTTACTCTCTAATTAATATTACAAAGTGTCATTTTTCCTAAACTGTATTATTTTGTTCTACAGGTGAGTCAGATGTCAGTTTAGTTCTTCTAGTACTGTAAACACATTTTCAAATCAGGAACATAGTGAGTGGATTGCTTTCTAAAACCAGAAATTCATTTTAGAATAAACTGTTGATTCTTTAAACATTTAAAAATTAACTTTAGGTAATTATCCTATCTTACTTTTAAACACATAATATCAGAACATATAGTAAAAGGAATATTCATTGACAGGAAGTGAGTGATATGACATAAAACAAAGAATATGTTTATCACCATGTCCTTTGGACAGATAGTGGTGTGTGCTTCCTGGAATATTTTCTTCTGTTATAACATCCTGTTTTACAGGATAAATTATAATTATAAATTATCCTGTTATAAATTATCCTAAATTATCAAAATTAACTTTTGCCTTAGCCAGTTTTGCTCAGTGGATAGAGCATCAGCCTGCGGACTGATTCACTCCGAGGACACATGCCTGGGTTGTGGGCTCGGTCCCCATGAGGGGGCATGCAAGAGGCAGCCAATCAATGATTTTCTCTCATCATTGATGTTTCTATCTCTCTCTCCCTCTTCCTTCCTCTCTGAAATCAATAAAGAGATATACTTTAAAAAAAATTAACCTTTAAGATTAATTTTTTTAAAAAAATTATTTATCCAACAAGATAAGTAACAAAGCTCATTAACTCAGACAAAGGAAAACAAAACTATTTGGAAAATATATATTTTAAACATATTCTTTAGATTTGATTCAAATGGTGCCAGTTCTCTTCTTTCTTCATTGCGACTGTAGACTTGGCCAACTTGTGATGTTGCTGAAGCAGCAGTCTCCTTATCTCTATGTATAACACCCTCAGTACCATATGTTTATATTCTCTTCTTCCGATCTTGCTTGCACTTCCACGATGATAAGAATTCTATAGAAGTATGCATTGTAGGTATGGTGGTTGGGTCTTAAATAGCATAGCGTTGGTTAAATCTTTCCTTAGAACATGTGTTTCTCCAAGTCCTTGCAGCTCAGCAATGTGTAGTGTGTGTTTCTTTCTAATAGTCCAAGGATTGTACGTTATTTCTGTTTGGCCACTTAGCTCTAAACAGCAACAAAGGACTAATTCGAAACTCAACATCATCCAGTGAAAGGAGGGAAGGAGATATTTGAATTCCCTGTGCTTCTGAAATTTGGATTGTGGATTCTCCGTAACCGTATTTCCTCTCCTAGTTACATATTTAGAAGTGTCGCGTCGGATGGGAAGGTGTGAACAGTTGGATGAGGAGGAGACTTGCTAAACTGAACTTTAGTTTTCGTCAGCACCCTTTCAGCTGCTTCCCCATTCGCTTCCATCTACCTCTGTAACCTTTAACCACAGTGACTAAAGTCATTCATTTTCTTGAGATCCTTTATGTAATGTACCATGGGTTTGTGCCTTTGCAATTTTCTTTTTTGTCTAGAGAGTGGGACACAGCACATTGGCAGTGCTCAATAATGTTTCATCAATGTCATTTCTTAATATTCATTTAATTAATATCCATTATAGATCAATTCATAATTGTCATCATAGTAATGATAGGCAAAAAGGAATCTCATTTTTTTTAATATTTTGGAAATCTAACTCAGACTCAATTTCATGGCACTGTTCATAAAGGATAGCAGCTTTTAAGTATTTTTTATTTATTTTTTAATGTGTACAATTAAATTCTGTATGTTCTTTTTTTTTTTGGCCAACGGTTTTCTGCTTTAAATTCTAATAAGGAACATCTTAAGCACTGGAGAGCTTCAATTAATGTGTATAAAATGTGTACACTTTGTTTGCACACAGCATTCATGCAAATATACTTTAAAGGGTAATAGTATAAGAAATGGGAAAATGACCCATCAAAACTAAGTGTTGATTCTATCATACGCTGTGAGATGAACCATTCATGTTGCCGATTCCTTTTATTGATATCTGAAGAACCCATCTTTACATTCACCTATTATATAGACTGCATATACTAAGAAACAGTCTATTCTAGAGAAAAAGTTAATCTATTATGGCTGATTCTACTTATTTTTACCTAAATGAATATGGTAGATTTCTATTTTTAGGACTAAAATATCATTTTTAGTTAATTTTATAAAACATTCCTATACATTTCTATGATATTGTATGCCTAAAATATAGTTGTATCTAGAGCAATTTATAACATATTTTAGGGAAACCAACTTTTACCTCTTTGATTTTGTTCTTATTTATAGAATGCCAGAAACCAAAAGCCCATATGACATAATGGGAAGTTCAATTACTTGAAAATCTCATGAAAATCTAAAATCTGTAGCCAAAGAATGAGCATCGGCCTTAAGAAGGACTAAAATATTCAAAATGTGAAATCGGTGAGATAGATCCAAACAAAAAAAGAATATAATGCACCTGATTCAAAAGTGAGGATATGGGTTTATGTTTTAATGAATTAAATTATCCTACAACTTATTACCAACAATATTCAAGGCAGTTTATGTAAATAATGCAGTAAGCAATAATAGAAAACATACTGTTTTGCCAAAATTAGGTTAAACTTAGAAATTCATGTCACAGTAATCTACAAAGTTGATAGAAGTAGTTTGCAATTTGTCCCTGAGTTTCTTAGCCTT
The DNA here is from genome assembly GCA_004026665.1 of Murina feae. Lineage (NCBI taxonomy): Eukaryota > Metazoa > Chordata > Mammalia > Chiroptera > Vespertilionidae > Murina > Murina feae. The sequence continues at coordinate 22,002 of PVJC01016988.1, read as the reverse complement.
AGAAAAAGGAGGAAATAAAGGCATAAAAACAAACCACTCACCTAGAGAAAACACTTTTATTGTTACTGTTGTAACTGAGATCAGAGATTAATTTCTTCCATGTGAAATTGTGTTAGTAGGGAACTACATCTCAACAACAGTGCTGAAACTGATGCAGTACTGTTTGTCTCCTTTGGTTTTGCCTTTTGGCAACAACTATCAATGCAGACTGATGGCTTATGGCCAAAGTGCATATTAGTATAAATAAGTCTGCCTGCTGCCAAAGTAAAATAGTAATAACTTTGCAAGAAGACAAGAAACAAGCATAGTAGTCAAAAGTTAGGGGGACGTCATGAATGAAGATTTATTGCATTGAGCAGAGGCACAGGTTACTAGCAATTGTTTTACATAATCAAGAATACGGAAGAAAGCACATATTTTATATATACTGACTTAAAAGGAAAGACTTACAGGTCAAAAAAGATGTAGAGAAAAATATAATGCCTATCAGAAACTAAAATATCTCAGTATCTGCATAGGGGGAAAAATCAACATTGAGGACAACTGAATCAGTAATTTTCAGAAGATGATAAAGAAAATCCATAGTACAAAAAAGAATCAGATCAAATGGGAAAGAGATCATACTATCCCTAAACAAAAAAATAAAACTAAGTTATGAGGTCTAATTATACTGAAGAAAATCAAATTTAACTACAAAGAACGTACATTTCTTCAAATTTACAAATTGCTTAATGTAATTTCCAAGCAATATTTTGTGCTTGACAACATGATTCCAAAGTTTTCCAGGAAGAATAAATGTTAGACAAATATATTATAATTCTGAGATAGAAGAGTAATAAGGAAAGACTTGTTTTAACAAATCTCAAGCATATGTTTATTCAAGTTACAGTGGTCAAAATAATGCAATAGTGTCTCTAGAGGACATACAGAACTGATAGAAGATGTAAACCATATTGAACTCTGTGTAATAATGTATATGATAAAGGTTGCATATCAAATCTGGCAGGGAATGGTATGGATCAGTGGTATTGAGATTACTATATAATCAGATGGAAACTAAAGTAACATAACTTCTACTTTATACCTATTCCAAAACAAATCATTCATGGGTTAAAGATTTAATTTTTGCCTTGTAGAATCCCTTTTTACCTTTTCCTGAAAAGGAAAAGAAAATGTTGACAGATTTAAAAAAATAAAATTTCTTTAAAAAAATTATAAATATCAAAACCTATAAATCAAGGTAAACATAGGCATAATAAAGAAAACCATTTTGTAAATTTAATACAAAAAATTTAAAATTATTTTAAAAACATAAATCTTATGAATAATCAAAAATGCAAATTAAAAGAATGAGATGCACTTTTTCTATCCTTTTTAGAAAATATTGTTGTCAGAGATATGAAAAATTGGCCATTCTCATTAAATATTGGTTAGATTAAATTGCCACAAACTGGTATAAAAGCTCCCAAATACTTGAACCTCTGGGTTGGTGTTCTACTTATATCCTCTATAGGAAGATCAAAGTTAGGGCGGGTCAAATATCCAGGTCTAATTGAATTTCACTGGAAATAAATGCTTTATATCATTTCCATCTTCCAACTTTTAAATTTTAAGTGCAAGAAAAATTTGCACCTTTTCATCACTAGAAATTTAAGGATAAATTTCACCTTGCAAAGGTAACATGTGGTTTTAATGAAATGGTGGTGGTGATCATAAAATATTCATATACATGCTTCCTTAGTTTTATTAGATACTGGAGGCCTGATGCACGGATTCGTTTACCAGTGGGGTCCCTTGACCTGGCCTGCACCCTCTCGAAATCCAGGACCCCTCGGGGCATGTTGGACTACTGGTTTTGACCTGATTCCCCACAGGCCAGGCCAAGGGACCTGCAACGGGCCTCTAGTATGCATATAAGATCTTTGGTTAATCTTTTTCCATTCCCCCCAACCCATTTCCCTCTGAAATTCTCCAGTCTGTTCCATTTTCCACGCCTATGTGTTGAGTGTCTGCTCCCTGGTGGACAGTGCACCTCATAGCTACCAGTTGGACAGTGAGACAGTTGATTAGGCTTTTATATATAGAGATAACTTGTCTGTTCTCAACTTCACTTGGAACCAAAGCAACATAGATTCACATATCACTTTTGGTCCATACAGTCATACCTCAGAGATATTTCAGGTTTGGTTCCAGACCTCTGCAATGAATCGAGTTACTGGTATACCTTGGAGTTATTGTGGTCTCAGTTCCATATTATTATCATAAAGCAAGTATCACAATAAAGTAAGGCATACTTTTTTTGGTGATGGAGGCTCTTATCTTCGATTTGTGAAAAACATAACTCCTGTGAAGCAAAATTAAACAAAGCACAATAAATTGAGGTCTGCATATACATCAACTTCACATATGTAATATATGCAATGATTTTTGACTCATTTTGTGTGTTCCTTAGTTAAATCTATATGTCCCCTTAATGTGGAATAGGATAGTTTAGTTCTGTTGAGACCTCCATGCCTACCCTTTGCTATCCAATTTGATGATAAAATTTATTATTTCAAATTTGGTTGCTAATATTTATGGGAGCTTTAATCAATTCAGCTTTATTTGTCAAAGGAAACCCAAATTCTGGAGGAATACAACATACCACCTAGTCTTCTACTCATTATTACATTATTTGGATTTCATCCCAACACAAAAAGAATGTTCAAATATTTTTATTTGGTTACCATTTCTCCAATATCCTTGAGTCTTCTAATGCCTATATTTCTCTTAATTTCTTTTCTTCTAGCATTTTCTGCTTCTCTCAGAACTCATTTTTGCCATTTCATGGCATTTCTCATGACCTGTAATAATACATTATTGACATGCTGATTTTCAAAGGAAAACAATCAAACATGATGTAATCCAACATGCTTATATTTGGTAGAACTCATGATTTGAGTCCAGCTCTTAAATTTCTCATTTTTTGTCCTTAGTTGTGTGTCTGCTCTAGAACCCATACCAGAGAAAGAGTTGTTTGTTCTCTGGTGTAATGTTATCTACACTAATAAAAGAGAAACATGCAAATTGGTGTCATACCACTACACCTCAAGCCACGCCCACAAGCCAATTAGAGTGACCTTATGCTAATTTACCCAACCAAGATGGTGGCCAGTAGCCATAGAGCTTGAGAAGCAGGAGACTTGGTTGCCGCAGCGATGGAAGAAGCCAAGATTCCTACCTGTCCTGGCCAGCTGTGGCCTCTGCTCAAGGCAACAAAGTTTCAATTATAGAAAATAAACCCCAGATACCTGCTTCCAGCCAGGCTCGCTGGGAGCTTGGGTCACTGGGGGCCATGGCCAGCCTGCAAAAAGCCATCAGCCTCTCACCCAGGCTGGCCAGGCATCCCAGCAGGGACACCCACCCTGAAGGGGCTGTGGCCAGTCTGAAAATATTCCTCAGGCCCTCACCCAGGCTGGCCAGGCACCCCAGCAGGAACCCCACTCTGATCTGGGACACCCTTGAGGGCAAACCAGCTGGTCCCCACCCATGCACCAGGCCTCTATCCTATATAATAAAAGGGTAATATGCAAATTGACCATAACAGCAGAACCACTGGGAATGACTGGTCACTATGACACACACTGATCACCAGGGAGCAGACGCTCAATGCAGGAGCTGCTCCTGGTGGTCAGTGCACTCCCACAGGGGGAGATCTGCTCAGTCATAAGCCAGGCTGATGGCTGCCAGTACAGCAGTGGTGGTGGGAGCCTCTCCCACTTCCTCAGCAGCACTAAGGATATCCAGCTTAAGCCTACTTCCCGCTGGCAAGTGGACATCCCCTGAGGGCTCCTGGCCTGCCAGAGGGATGTCTGACTGCCAGCTTAGGCCTGATCGCCTGGGGAGCAGGCCTAAGTCAGCAGGCGGACATCCCCCGAGGGGTCCCAGACTGTGAGAGGGCACAGGCTTGGCTGAGGTACCCTCCCAAGTGCACAAATTTTTGTGCACTAGGCCTCTAGTTTTCTATATTTGTATATGGATGTGATCTTTATCTGCCTCTTAATGTTATGCTTTCTATAAGGGAACTCATCCAGTTCTGTGACTATAACTACCATTTTGAAATATGTCCATTCTGTGTGTTCTCCCTCGCATCTCTAACTTCAAATATTCCACTTCGTGTGGTCAATTTCCCCTTAGATGTCCCATGGAAGCCTCTGTAGTCCATATATGAGACATCGTTTCTGGCACAACAGTTCCCTATGCTCACTCAATATCACTATCATCATTCCTGACACTCACACGAAAATGATTTAATCTTTATCTCTAGTATCTAATTCAATTGGACACAGAGTAGATGCTAAGCAATGTATACTGAATTAATGAATGACATTCAGTCAGTTCTTTTGAATCCCTTCCATTATCACTTTTTCCTGTGTTGAAAAAAAACACTTCAGACAGTAACAGATATCAAATAAAAATTACAATGAACAAGTGACAGAAGCTTAATTTAAAAAATCATTAGTATCCTATGATAATTGAATTTTATTGTTATAAGCTAATAAACTTCATATTTAAAGTAAATGATGATGGGGTAGCATGAGTGGGTGTCCAGTTAGCATTGAGCTTAGTTTCTGGAGTGGCACTTGAAATATTTTGTAGTCATTACAAAACTTTGAAAAACTAGTGATGGTTACACTGTGTAGTTATATAAAATACCCAATAGATGGTACTGTGAAATGCCTAATATTCCAAATAGAGTACTAAACAGCTTACAGGGAACATTTCAGAATTCTGTAGGATCAAGGAATCTTTCTCTGGTTATCAAATTACATTTGAATGTTATTTTTCTAAAAGTATAGCTAAACAATACAGAAGTCCATGTCAAAATATCATCACATTCACTCCTAGTGTAGTTCAGAGCATGTACATCAGTGTTCATTACTAAAGGGAACTTTACCATTGTTCATGTTCTGTTAGTACGAGTTTATTGTAGGGTTTGTTTGTTTTTTGTGTGGCGATTACACTTAGTTTATATGGTACTTTAGTTAATGTTACTGAAGTCACAGCATTTTTAGTAAGCAACTGTAGCTGCACATCTTTGTTACAAAATTTGACTAAAGAATTTATGCTAAAAATTAAGCCAGCCTATGTGGGATCATCTCTTATTACTTAGCAAGAGTGGGTCTATTATGTCTTTCATTTTTGGTCTCTACCAAGAGCAGTTCAATATCTGAATGAAACTTTATACCATTTTGTAAATATAACACATATTTCAAACATATAAAAATATATTATGGAGTAAAAAATTTATTTAAAAAAAAGCAACAGTTTAAGAATTAGTCAGTTTGCTCTTAAATAGCATATTAAAAGTTGCAATTTGTACATAGCCTCATTTATATTGGTACTCATTTGAAATTTCCATTATAAAGCGGTACATGTATATTTGTAACATTAATGTCAAATTGTAATTGCCAGAAATAAGTTTTATAAAACCTATATACACAGCTAAAACTGTCTAAAGCATTATTTAGTAATATAGAAAATGTCTGAGTATCTTACTTGAAATCTTACATATACCTTTTTAAGTTTTTCTACTATTTATGATATTCTTAAAAATGCTGAGTATTCCTTTGTATTAGAGTTATTTATTGATTAATTTAATTTATAAGTTTTACTGCATATGACAATATTGCAGGCACTAGAGAAACCAAGATAAATAGTTTTAAGGAATAATGTTTCTGTAGGAATCAACAGTTTCTTGTGGGACATAAATCTTATGTCCCTCAGCTTCTTTCTACATTTATTATTCTTTCATGTTTTAGATATTATGAATGTGTGGTATATTATTCATCCTCTTAAAAGAACATATTATTAGGTACATATGAATGTCTGCTTAAAAAAATATGCTATTGAAATAACTTGAGCTACCTTAAGTAATTGAGACTCCTTTTCTTTAAAAAACAACAGCAACAACAATAATGATTAGAGCTTTGGTAAGTCTAGGCTTTTCAGATGTTATCTCCTGACTCATAGCAGAATACATATGTCAGATTAGTAATAGGAAGGTGTGGGATGAACAAGCAATTCCCTGAGTGCGTTGAGTTAAAAGTGATTTCTGCCCACCACTCTGTCATGAAAACATCCTTTGGATTCATCAGGAAATAATGGGGCCTCTAAAATCCTCTGCAGATTCTTTGCATTGTGCATGCAATGTGTACTATGTTCCTTTAACACGCTGACACACAACAAGCCATTCACCCAGATTTCCAAGTACATTGGATATGCCTAACATTACATGGTCAAATTCTTACATGGGTCAAATGGGTTTAAATATAAACTGTGCACAGCGATCTCAAGTGATAGTCTCTTAATAAAATCAGATACTTTTTACTGCTGCCCTCCTTTATTTCAGTAACATTTTAATTAATTCACATGATTGAATAAATGTACATTGAGACGTGTTTTCTAATGAGGGTGCATTTAGAGGAGAGATTTTGCATCATTCTGATATCCTGTGGGTAATTATATTCTAATTATATGATCAGGGGAAAAGAGTCTATAACACAGTCCTGATATTGTTTGTTGGACCCAATTAATTACATACACATAATGAAAGTTCATGATAAGGTTGACTGGCGGTTAGTGTAAAATTTTAAGTCAATTGAATCTTAGCCTAATGTGAGTGTAGAATTGGACTTTAACCTGGTTAGAAAGTGCTTTGGTGTGAGATCAGTGGATATTTAGAAGGGCAAAGGATGAGAAGAAATTTCATTTTCACTTATTTGTGTGTGTTTTTTTTAATTTAAGGTCTTTTCCAAGATTGATGAAAATGAAAATTTAGCAGCCTAATGATTTGATTCTAAACATTAATATCAACATTATTTCATTACCTGCAGTGATTTTGCAAAGCAGCAGCACACTAAGGATACAGCAATGCATTTCTAGAATGGGTTTGTGTACTTCTTGAGCGCTAGAATAGCCATACCAGGAAGTATTGTTGATTAATTTTAGGAAATTAAATTTTAGGAGGTAGTCATCTATTATACCAGGTTCTTTTTCCAGGGTGATTTTAAAAAACATTTCAAACCACTGACTGCACTCAGACCTCTGCCTCACACATTTACAAATACATTCAAGTGATCATATGTATGGCTCATCAGTAGACATCTGTATTAATCACCTATAAGCTATGAGTGCTAAAGACTGATTAAAAAAGAATAAGCCAGGAAGCATGTACCTTTCACTTTCAAATGTGCTTTGAAGATGTTTGAATCTGATGTTTAAGAAATGTGCGACACATCAAAAAACCAACTGAAGCCGCATCCTAAGCATCAGCTCCATCCTCCCCTTGCTCACTGCCATTGTTCCCGTTACTCAGATCTTGGAAAGAGTTTTCAGGATGGAGAACAATGGAGGATTTTTCTATTCCTTCTTTTTCTTCTAAGCCTCCCTTCTTCCTTCTTCTCCATTGCTTTCTGTCTTCTGTCTCTTCTCTCCCCTCCTGCATCTTCCCTTCTTCCACTCTATTCTAATCGCCGTAGCACAGATAGTTCATTTGAAAATGTAAGTCTGTTGGTTCCCATCTCCTTAGCAATAAAAAAAGTATTTCCAGATGGAGAAAGTACAAGCTGTAAGCAGGCAGTGAAACTAAGAGGATCATGTTGGTTTAAAGTTAGTAAGTTGCCATGTTATTAAGAATTCAAATTTGCCAGACATCCTTTTAATCCTAAGATTGGTATAGTTATGATACTCACTGTACATGAAGTTTAGAGAGATTAAGAAATTTACCTAAAGTCACACAACATGCAGGTGGCTGAAGCAATATCTGCCTTACCCCAAATCCCATGTTCTAAACCTGTTTCTAATGTTTATGCTTCAGTCCCCGACAATTGAGTAAAAATCCATTTAGGGGATCTAGACCATATTTCAAAAAAGAATGGGAAGAAAAACTATGGAGTAAAAGTAGATTAGAATAGCAGTGAAGAGAGAGGAGAATAGAATATATCAGAGAGTGGGGCACAGGGTAAGCCTTCTTAGTGAAATTATTTAGAACTATGTAAAGACACAAACATTCCTATGATGGAGCAGAGCTAAAAAAAATAATTGAAGCAGCTTTTTTCAATCCTATTGGCTTCTGATGATGTTAGGATAGCATTTCTAATGGCTTGCTTTCACTAGCTACTCAGTAGGTCAAACAATAAATAGTAACATTAGAGAGGAGTTAGTTATTCTGGCTGATGGCTGTTATATATAGAAATCTATGTTGGAAATCCTTTGGACATCTATAAAAATACAGGTTTAACATTTTCACTGAAAACGGTCACTGCCTCTACAGTTTCCAAATGCCCATCGCCCTAAGTGCACACCCTCCCCCCTGCCCCCCTGAAGGCTGTGTGCTCTCTTCTGGACACAGACATGCACACGTCCTGAGGGAGCTATTCAGGAGGGAGCCTCAGTTTCCCTCCTCTTCCACATCTCCTGACCAACACTCTGCAAATACGCACAAATCACCACATTTGCAGAAGTAAGAATAGAATATTTTTCTGAGCGATTACGAGGGTAGTAAAGTCATCTCAGGCACAAATGGTATACCATTAAATTTAAAGTGATGCAAGCTCAAAAACTGGGCTCAAGTGAGATGTGGTTAGGCAACAGCCCCTCGATAAGATTATATAACGTGTATTTTCTAAAATATTTTATTTTGCTAGTTATATTTGATTAGATGTGTCAGTGCCACTGGAAAAGTAAGACGTTTTATAATTTTTCTAATTGAGCTACATGCCAAACACTGGAACAATCATTGATTAAAGATGTTATAATGACAGTGGTAGTAAAATTATTTTGATTTCACCTGTTTTTAAAATTTGTATTGTGTGCACATGCGTGAGTGTGCACACTTACAGGACCTGCAAAATCAGAAAAGGTTAAGCAACTTACAAAGCTGGGATGTGGAAGTAAAATTCATAGAAATAAAAAATTCAGCATCGTCATTGATACATTTTATTACCATCTGTGAGCAAAGAAGAAGTTGGCCCGAGGCTGAGGCAGTATCCATTGTCGGAAAGTGGCTGATTTTTCCTGAACCTGTTATTCTCCTTACCCCTCTCTTCTTTGATGCCAGAGGTATCTGATTATATGTAAGAAAAAGAAACTATGGAAAGTAGGGTGGGTTTTTGGCCTATGTAACTTACCACTGAACTGAAGTGATTCTGTTTAATTCACCCATATTGATACCAAGCTAATTCTTTCAGGCATAACAGAGAGACATTGTGGTTATTACAGGCTTTGCTGTGTTCTACACCTTTTTAAATTATTTACTTTCCAAATCACTTAAAGCAATAGAGGGAAATGGTGGGGCTATTCAGGAGAGAGCCTCACAAACAGCCTTAACTGTTTCTATTATTGTTGAACCTGCTGTTGTTTGAATTAAATAAAGCCTGGGATAACAAAAGCGCTCTATTTGGATTCTGTCACTAACTTTATTTTCTTAAGTTAATCATCTAATCTTCTTTATTCTTAGTTTCCTATTCTGAGAAATGGAGTGAATATCAGTTTAGTAGAAGAATTAAATGAAATGAAAAACCTGAAAGCAAATTTGTTAAAAATAGGAACATTCTTACATAGGTATGAGATATAATTCTGTTAATTTTACTTTAGTCTTGAAATAACTGATGACCCTTTTAACGTGAGTACTATTCTCTTATTATATTTTTAACTAAGTCAAAGCTTAATAATCTCTCCACCAAAGATTTTTCTTTGTCCTGTGACAATTTGGATTAAATTGTCAATTTAAAATGATTACATGTTAGAAAATATGAAGACAAGAGATATCTCAATACTTTAGAATAATAGGATTTTTAAAAATTCTTGGATATTAGGTTGAACTTAACAAGTGCCCTGAAGGCAAATGCATCTTTTAAACTAATTATCTGTACTGTGTATTCTATTTAATATTAAAATGATACTGATTAAATAAAATCAATCACATTCTTCTCTAGTCACACCTCACATTTGATTAAATACAAACATACAGTTCCTATATTAATTCTGATTAAAAATATATTACATTTAGAATTATACACTCATGATAATTTTTAAAAAACTAAAACATTTACTCTGCTCAACCTTGATATTTAAAAATCATATACAGAAGAATAAAACTGAAGTACTGTAATATCTGAATTAGTTTCCTAACAAGGTGCTTCTTTTTCATTTACCTCAATATCATGGTTTTCTTATTGTAACTCAGGGAGAAGAGTGTGGTAGGCGTGTAATTTACTATATACCCATTACCCATAGATCTTCATTGTAAGTGAGCTCAAATAGAGTTTCATCACCCTTATTCTTGGAGTGCATTTCTAGTGTTGCTGTCAAACAGAGTCTGAGTGTTGCTAAAGAAACTTCTCAAAGCTGAGGGCTTTCCTCTGGCTTATTTTTGACTTCTAGCCAGGCTGAGTTTGGCTTGATCCTGTTACTCATCCTTAGCCAACTGCTTTCCCATTGTCAGAGAAGCAGTGACAAACTCTTTACTGCTTCACTGCTTTCTTCCTCTCTCTCTCTCTCTCTCTTTCTCTCTCTCTCTCCCTCCCCACCCCCCACCAACCTAATTTCCTCTCAGTAGATAACCCACATTCCCACTGCTCTAGAAAGAAGAAGCCTGCTCACATGACTATCTGTAAATTACCAATTCTCTACACAAGTGCTGGGAAAGGAGCAACCAGGGTTCAATTTCATCCCATGGTGTATTTTGGGAGGGTGATAATGCCTTAAAATGAGATTTTTATTATCCAACTTGGCAGAGTCTTTGCTTTCGCTTTAAAATGTCTTTCATAGTTTCTTGGGGGAGAGTGTTGGTGGTAGAGGTGGGTGGATAGGGTCTATTTGAAATGCTTACATTGCACTTGGTTGTTATTCTAACAGCTATAATCTTTTCCCGTAGTTTTTCCTTGCCTTGTTCTGTGCAGACGTCTGTATAGTTAACATAAACTCTTCCCAAGGTGGCATGCATCTGTGACTTATGCCCTGATGGTCACTTGATGGGTGTCTTAGTTTGGTTGCTTGAGAGTCTCCCTTCCTGGTCCATGGCATTGGATGGGGAAGGACTCATAGGCTAAGACAATTCATATGGATTTGAAGGACAACAAACACTTATGTATTATAACGAGAGGCCTGGTGCATGAATTCATGCATGGGTGGAGTCCCTCAGGGTGGCCTGCAGAGATCAGGCCCCAGCTTATGCCCCCAGACTCACAGCCCTAGCTGTGCCCCCAGCCTTGCAGGCCTGCCTGGCACCCCGACTTGGCCTGGTGCCACCCCCTCACCTGCTCCACCATCCCACCTAAGGGGCGATTGATCTGGGCCAGGCCCCCTGCCTGGCTTCCTCAGCACCTGGGAGCTGGCAGTGACCCCGTCCCCTGCTGCCACCATTGGTTGCCATCTGCAGGGCAAGTGGTGGGATGATCACACCCACCTTGACCTGGCGCCACCTGCTCATCTGCTCCACCATCCCATCACAGTACCATTCTCCTTGAGGCCCATCTCCACTGTGGCCTGCTGCCAGCGTTGCATTGCCAATGCCTGCCGTATTCTATACTGCCCTCTGGTGGTCAGTCCATGTCATAGCGAGCTGTCAAACTCCCAGTAGAACAACTGCCTGCAAGGAAAATTTGCATATTAGGCTTTTATTAGATGGGATAGAGATGGGAGGGAGTATGTATTCATGTCTTAAAAGTGTTTATTCAGATCTAAGCTTCAACCAAAAGCTGAGAAAGGAGAGTTTCAGGCTGACAAGTTGAAACTAGCACAAATATTTTCCCACCACCCATTGCCCGATGTGTATGTAAGTGGACTCGGACTCATTAAGTCAAGAATATTACTCAAATCAGAAAGCTTTCAATGAAAGTTCTTTCAAACCTTTTGAGAAATAACAAGTCACGTCCACAGGGTTCTCTTGTTAATGGAATAGTTAAACCAAGTTTCTCCTTCTTTTGTATTCCTGGACACCTTATTTTTCTCCAGGATGGTCCTAGACCCTTTTTCCTTCTGTTCCACTTTTGGTTCATTGGATCCTTCTACTCCATCCCTATACTGAGCAGCTGTGAAGCCCTCATTTACATCAGAAATACTTATTTATTCTTTTGGTTCTTGCTGTGCTCTGAAGTTCTATCTGGTAAGAATGTCCACTAATAACTGTGTACTCAGATTTTTTCAAAGTCCTCCTCACAGAGCTTGTTGGTCCAGGGAGGAAAATGGAATATACTTCCCACTCCCTCTTTTTTAGGGACACTTAGCTTTTTAAATATATATATATATATATATATATATATATATATATATATATATATATATATATATATATATAAAATTTACTGATTTCAGAGAGAAAGGCAGAGGGAGAGAGAGAATAGAAACATCAATGATGAGAAAGAATCAATCAGCTGCCTCCTGGGTGCCCCACACTGGGTGGGGATCAAGCCAGCAACCTGAGCTTGTGTCCTGACCAGGAAGCAAACCGTGACCTTCTGGTTCATAGATTCGTGCTCAACCACTGAGCCATCCCAGGTGGGCAGAACTCCTAGCTCCTAATCCAAGTTTCCTACTCTCCCACCCCCTCCACAGACACTATTGGGAACCTTTATCTCATATTATGAGTGTCTATTCCAATTTAGTTCTAAGTCACACAGGACACAGGCTTTTGGAATTCAATAATCTTTGATCTGTTTTTTCCAGAAGCAAACCTTTCCCACGTGATTCAGCAAAGGAGTGGTAGTCATTGAAGATACACTGTCATGAAAACTAGCTTCAGTGTATTCAATCTCATTAAAAAATTATTCTCAAGTAAAATCCTGCTTATTTTACTGATTACATTTTTGTTTTTACTAATACTTTTTTTCTTCCAGAGAATCACAAAATCAAAACAACAGCATAAACTATATCTACATAAAAAAGACAACTGAGTATTTTTAGGAAGGAATGAGAATTGGAGTGGAAAATGGAAAAGGGGGCTGGGTAAACAGTCAACTTTAAAAATTAGTTGGGATTGTTTATAAGAGAGAATGGAACCTGGAGATGAGTTCTTATTCTAAAATACGTCAGTGTTGTTGCAGAGAAGTTGCTGAAGCTGGCCAGTGATGTGGATCAGTCTGCTTTGAGCGGATGGAATCCTATTTGGGATAAGTGATTCTGCAATCTGACTCTGTATTAGAGCATTCCTATTTTGTGAAAAGATTATTATTTAGTGAATGAATATAATTAGACAAATTATGACAACAAATGTATTTCATGTTTATTATTATTTTTCCACAGGAGACTAGTTGTATAAGAACCTTCATTGATATGTGTTTTCAGTTTGACTTTTGTTCCAGCTTTAATGTGAATTTCTCTTTTCCAACAGAATCTGCCCACATCAGGAGTTTCAGTCCCCGAGGTGAGTAACCAAAAGGGTTTCCACACTCACAGTTAGAGAGCTTTTACACATCTTGTATTGTTAAAAAGAGCATTGTGGCTTGTGTCAGTGACCTATTAATATTAATTTATATTTTATTTTTTTCTCATATCCTCGGGGATCTTTAGATTTTCGTGATAGGATAGACACGAAGCGTTTTCAATCTACATTTGTGACAAACATCAGATAAGCAAGTAGTTATGTGAAACAAAGTATAGTATATAAAGAAAAAGAAAAGTACTGTTGCAAAGAATTTTGACCAAGGTATAAAAGCAGTAGGATTCTTATTTGTCCAGGTAAAATATAAATACCTTGCAGAAAACCTAATGCAAATCCTCCGAGCCATTAAAACACAGCTTTCAATGCTAGCGTGTTGAGAAACATGTTCATTTGCGATGCCCATCCCTTTATTTTTTAAAATTATTTTATTTAATTTTTTGCAACACCATTCATCCCCTCAATGCTTTCTTCTCCCTGCCCACTCCACTACACTGTTGACTATGTCTTTGAGTTCTCCTTTTTCTTTTTCTTTTTCTTTTTTTTTTTTCTTTTTTTTTTTTTTTTTTTTTTTTTGTTTTTTTTTTTTTTTTTTTGTGGGATGGGGGCTTGGGGTGGAAGGATTGAGCAAAAGAAAAAAGAAGAAAAAAAAAGATGTGCTCATCCCTTTAAAGCAGTACACCTGCATGAATTATTTAGCATTTGACATCACATTGAAAGCCATGCTAATAAAATATAGTCACAGAATAAATGACTTGTTTTGAGAATAAATGCAGGCGTTGCCACATTTGTTTTCAGTGAAGTGCTAGCTTTGCCTTTGCATTAATGGAGCAAAGCCACTACGTGTTCTGTGACAAAAATCCTGTTCATTTGTTACCATCTCTGAAGGACATGTTCGAATGGTATTGCTTCCATACAATTACAATTTCTATCCGCTTCTTAGGAAAATATTAGTTATCGCATGTGAGTGTAACATATTAGAGTATGAATTTATTTAGAAGATAATATAATTGCACAAAAACTGTCATAACCTCGCTCCATTCCTCCCTAAAAAGTATGCTAAAAAGTGTAGATGTCCTCAAGGAAACTTTGAAAAATTTTATTTTCTAACTAGCGATATTACTTGAAAATATACTTGGAGATATGCTGAAATAGGTTTCTGATCTATAAGAAATGTGGAACTGCTTTAAGTTGTGTAAGTTAGTTGATACCATTATGATAATTATTATAAAAGAGAGAAGTTAAACTACATACTCAAGTAACAAAGGCATTAGAAAAATGTATCATTCAGTCTATTTAAGCATAAAAGAATTAATTTTACTTGTTCAGGTCCTAGAGTTTGTTTTTGCCCCTATTGTAGCCTACCAAGTGAACATAGGCACTGTATTTAAAAGTTTTTTCTTTAAATTTGTTAATTTCCAAAGCCTTTCATTCAACCATATAATCTATATTAATAAAAGGATAATATGCTAATTAGACCAGATAGACCAGATGTCTTCTGGATGTCCTTCTGGACAAAGCCACAGTGGCTGTGAGAGCTGAGGAGGGCTGGCAGCCATGGTGGCTGTGAGGACCAGTAATGGCAGCAGCAGTGGGGTGATGGGGGCAGTGCCTTCCCCTGATTGCCCGGTCACCTCCCACAGAGGGAGGCCAGACTGTGGCTTATGCCTGCAGAGAGTGGGCCTAAGCCATCAGTAGGACATCCCCTGAGGGCTCCCAGACTATGAGAGGGAGCAGGCCAAGCTGAGGGACACCCCCCCCCACCTAGTGCACAAATTTTTGTCCACTGGGCCTCTAGTGTATATCATATAGTTTGAATAAATGAACAGAATTGCTATTTTTATAATAGGTTTAAAAATTTATTTAAAAAGTTTTCTGCTATCAAGTTTTAAAAAAATCTTCACACACAGCTTTCTTTTTCTTTTAACATATTTTCAGAGAGGAGAGAGAGAGAGGGAGAAAGAGAGGGAGACAGAGAGGGTGGGGGAGAGAGAAAGAGAGAGAGAGAGAGAGAGAGAGAGAGAGAGAGAGAGAGAGAGAAAAGACCCTAATGTTGTACCATCAGGAATAATTGCTTATTGGTTAACTGAAAATGTGTTTAAAGTTTATGTGAGGAAACTTACAGAAACTTAAAGGTACATACCTTTAACGTTTTACTTAGAATATATAAATAAATATTCATTGGCTACACTTTTGACAAGCTGTGAGGGCATAGCCACTATTTGGAAAATGGTATGGTTTTTTTGTACTTATCACAGTCTTCACACCCATAAGTTTCAATTATCAATTAAAAATTTTTATTGAATTTATTGGGATGACATTAGTTAATAAAATTATGTAGGTTTCAGGTGTACAATTCTATAATACATCATCTGTATATTGTGTTGTGTGTTTATTACTCTAAGTCAAGTTCCCTTCCATCACCACTCATCCCCCCTTTACCCTTTTCTATCTCCCTGTCCCCACTCTCCTTCTAGCCATCACCATACTATTGTCTGTGTTATGAGGCTTTCTTTTCTAAAGTAAAACAGAAGCCGTCCTAGTTTGTTTAGAGATATTCATGTATTAATGAGAGCAATTGTTTTCCATTTCTTTCACTTGTTTTAGAGTATAACAAAAAGCCAAGGATGTCTGTGGATCAATTTGTATGAAAGAAAAGAACAACCTTAATGTTGATCAGTAATTTTCCATGATTTACAGCCATTGTGCCCAAACCTGACTTGACTAACACACACACACACACACACACACACACACACACACACACACACACCCTCATGTTAGTCTGTCTTTTCAAATATACAAGTTATTTTTCATCGACCAACCCATTTCATACTCACAATTCAATGGCTTGAGTAATAATTAAGTCTCAGTTATAGTGACAAGATTACATCTACTTGGAATTGGCATAAACAGATTGGTTAATACTCAGAAATGACTATGTTGACCATTTAACTCAACTGATAGAAAGAGATGATGAATGTGCAGAGAGGAGATCTGCCCCCTTGCTTTTACCTTTGGCTTACTGTAGCTTCAATTAGTATAGTTTGCAAAGGGAATGAGTATGAGTGAACTGGAGGCACATGCACACACTTTGTTTTAAAATGGCACTACCGTTTGCCAGTAAGCAGCCCAAATTAAGTGATTTTGGCATCGGCCTTCACAGAGCCCATTTTTATCCATTACGACCCAAGCAGCATACCTGTTTCAAACTTACTGATGACATATAACACTATGTTTTATATTTGAAAAATGACTGCCATGTATTGACTGTCAATTTTATGCCAGTACGTCACATTTTCTCAGTTTACCATCACATGAAACTTTTTACATTGTAGATGTGTTAAATGGCGAGTTAGAGAAAGTAAATAACTTGTCCAAGGATTCAGAGCCTTTGCCATTTTTGAAAAGAAATCATTTCTCTGGGCGGAGAAATGTTCAGATCCCTCAGAAGGGTCACAGTAATCAAAGGTACAGCTTGGTCGCTGTCAATAAGTTGGTTTCTTGGAGATCATAACCCTTATATGTCCCAATGACATGGTGACACTTCATATCTAATCTAATAAAAGAGTAATATGCAAACTGATCATCACTCCAAGACACCTAAGCCATGCCCACCTGTCAAACTATGCCCACCAGCCAATCAGAGTGGCTGTATGCAAATTAACCCAGCCAAGATGGAGGCCAGCAGCCACGGAACTAGAGCAAACAATAGGCTTCCATTGCAACTGCCTGCCTAGGCTGGCTGGGTCTCTGCTCAAGGCAACAGTGTTTCAATTATAGAAGTCACAGAGCTGAAGCAAACAGGAGGTTTCACTGCCTGACTAGGCCTCCAGTCAAGGCAACAAAGTTTCAATGATAAAAGATAAATATACCCCAGAAACCTGATTCCAGCCAGCCTTGCTGGGACCTTGGGTCAATGGGAGCTGTGGGTAGCCTGAAACCGGCCCTCAGCCCCTCACCCAGGCTGGCCAGGCACCCCAGTAGAGACCCGAACACTGAAGGGAGTGTGGGCAGGCTGAAAATGGCCCTCAGCCCCTCACCCAGGCTGGCCACACCCCCATGGGGTGAGGGTTCCCACTGGGGAGCTTGGCCAGCCTGCAAACAGCCATCAGCCCCTCACCCAGGCTGCTCAGACATGCCAGCAGGTGGACACCCACTGAGGGGTCCCAGACTGTGAGAGGGCACAGGCTGGCTGAGGAACCCCCCCGAGAGCACAAATTGTTGTGCACCGGGCCCCTAGTATTTTTATATTTTTATATTATGACTATTCAAGTGTCCCGTTGGGTTAAAATTCTAGAGTTACTGGGAAATTCTTGCAGCCTGGCTCTAGTGGCCGAAAGGGCTGAGCCTCCATTCAGCCAAGTGGTGCAGCAGCGGAGAAAGTAAGTTGCAGGATTTCTTTGAAGGAAAGTGTTGACAGCCAAGCAGCCCCTCCCCGTCTCTGTGGCTTTGTACCCATGGAGGTGCTTTGCTGCTGCCTGTCGCTCATGCTGAGACTGGACAAAAAGAAGAAACCCTTGGCTCCAGGTAATCATCATTTGCCGCTTGCAGTTTGTGAATGATCGATCCCAGCAGGCTGAGGACTGCGGTAAACATCCCTTTTGTGAAAGCAGTTTTCGGCCATGAACAAATACGAAAAACATCTGAGAGTCAGCGTGATACAGGCAGAGATGTGTTTAGAGCACATATTTAAAGTGCGGTCTCTTTTTTTTAAATCTCATTTGTTTCATTGTTCTGTTCCCTGTGAATGGTCTTTGCAGCTTTTCTTCTTCATGCATTATGGTGATTATTCGTTGAAGTTCTAATACAATAAATTCCCCAGTTCAGATCTCTTGTGCTACTTGTCGAGTCCAAGGATCACAAAACATTGAATGTTGTATTCATAACGTCTACATAGCAAACGCAAATGGCTGATATTTGAAAATGCTGAACTATCAATAGCTGTGTTTTCTATGTAGTTATACATTCTGTATTCTTTCATATTTGGGGGGTTAGAGAGGCTCTCTTCAGTGTTTGAACAATTTCTATCGATTACAGCAATGATTTTCCAGCTTTTTTTGTATCTGGGATGATTTGTCTGGCACAACAAAATTTATCTTAATTATAACCAATTTATTTTGTTATTTAGGGCCCCCAAACTGAAAACAAAATCCCAAAGGTGAAGTGATGAGCACTGCCCCGTTATCGGAGAGCTGTTTTATTCTGAACAGTGATGCACAATAACTTTCGTGAGCTCTTCCTGACAGTGTTTAATAACTACAACATTGGGAGTGACTCAGATATCCCAATAGAGCTCTGATAGTCAGGGGTAACTAACCCTCAAAATGGACCAGTGAGAGGTGTGTGGACAGCAGATTTTGAAACATGCCTTCTCCCTCCTGCCACCTTCCTGCCCCTCATATAAATGGGACAGAAGTAAATACTTTCTCAGTGGAAATATGGAAAGTATCCAACTACCCTCCTGTTAGTTTATGCTGCTTAAATAAAATATACCGAATATCTCAGAGAGAGTTCTACAAAATTTGGATATAAACATAAAACAAATGCATATAAAAAGAAAGTCCTAGGGAAAATTAAATGGTTCTGAGTCTCTTCTGTGTAAAATTTTCAGCTTGATTAATTCCACAAATTCAATGCAGTAAGCATTTTTCCCCAAACAAAGAAACCACTTGGTCTTCTGTTTACCACTTCGGTATTGTCTAGATGATACACTGAGGATTTTTAAACTTGTTGTATACCTCTTTCTTGTAATTGTAGATCACAAAAAAATGAAATTTTATCAATTGAAAATTTAATTTAGGGTTTTTAAAATTTGTTAATATACATTGTGGGGGCAAAAGTAGATCTACAGTTGTGAGTATACGAGACAGTTTATTCTTGTATTATTTATTATTGCATTATTTTCTATGTAAACAACTATAAACCTGCTTTTGCTCCACCCTGTATTTTATAATTGTTACAACAAAGCATTTGTTTAGTCTTAGCCACAGTTTACTCAGAGGGTTGATGCCCTGGAGAGACATCAAGCCACTTAATCAACTGCTATGTGCTAGCTGGAGATTCTCACCACGAAGAAATTTCCCTAACTCTATGCATAGCCAAGGATAAATAATGCTAATGGATGGTATGGTAGCTCTTTACAGACATAAATGTCCTAACTTTTCAGAACTACACATATAAATAGAAAGGTCACAAATATCTACTTCCAATGAGACAAACCAACTCAAATTCTACTTAATAGTGGCCTGATGCACGAAATTCATGCATGGGTGGGGGCTGCTTCAGCCAGCCTGCACCCTCTCCAATCTGGGACCCCTTGGGAGATGTCTGACTGACAGTTTAAATCGGCAGTCGGACATCTCTCTCACAATCCAGGACTACTGGCTCCTAACCACCTGCCTGCCTGCCTGATTGCCCCTAACCACTCTGCCTGCCAGCCTGCTCGCCCCCAACTGCCCTCCCCTGCCGGCCTCATGGCCTCCAACTGCCCTCCCTGGCCAGTCTCCCCAAAGATCTACCGGTCTAATTAGCATATTACCCTTTTATTAGTATAGATTCCCATAACCTAAGTACTTTAGAAATTAAATGTTAAATGACAATTGCTGGGTTATGTGGCAAAATATAAGTTATAAAGGTATGCTAGAATATAAGATATTTAAGTATATCTTTCACATTATAGATATTTATATAATACTTGTTATCATGTTTTATTAACCTGTATGTAAGAACCTGGGAAGAAGGTATTCCCACATTTACTATAATATTCCATTTTTGAACTTTTAACACAACCTGTAGATTTTCAATTATAAACATTGAGCTTAACTTACCTAAACTGATGCTAATGTAACTATTTCCATATATGTGTGTGTGCGTGCGTAGACAGATACATTTGGAAAATATAACAAACTAGGAGCCCAGTGCACAATATATTGTGTACTCGGGGGGTCTCTCAGCCCAGCCTTTCCCTCTCACAGTCTGAGACCCCTCGGGCGATGTCCACCTGCTGGCGTGCCTGGCCAGCCTGGGTGAGAGGCTGATGGCAGTTTGCAGGCTGACCAAGCCCGCCCCACCCGCTCACCCCATAGCCCGCTACCCACCCCGCCCACGCCACGGCCTGCCACTCGCCCAGTGTGCCCTGCCCACCCCACCGCCTGCACCGCACCTGCCTCCGTGGTTGCCCTGCTGGCCTCCATCTTGGCTGAGTTAATTTGCATACAGCCACTCTGATTGGCTGGTGGGTGTGGCTTGGCTGGTGGGCATGGCTTAAGCATCCCAGGAGAAATAGTCAATTTCAATATTACTCTTTTATTAGAGTAGATACTTTGCATAATGGTAATATTGATGAACATGTTAAAGGCAGAACCATGTTCATTTTACATTATTCATGATACAGGCAGAGTATTAGGACATTATACATTTTCTACTAATCCTTACACACTCTGCTAAATAGGAAGAATAAGTTCTCTAAGGTTGCATAATATTTAAGTAGCATTAATGGGACTCATCTCAGGCTTTTTTAGTCCAAACCTCATCCTATAATTAACTCTTTCTATTCATTATACTCTTAACTATTTATGGACAAAATTGTAATTTATAATCTTATAAAGTATGATCAATTTTTATAATGTCAATATTTTGCCAGAAATTATACTTATATATAAGTACATCATTTTCCAAAGAATTTGAATTTCAGGCATCCTATTGTAACATACATTTTCAGCCATAAAATACATAGGTAGTGTCTGTGCACCATGAAATTGCAAAGTAAATGATCTATCCTGATTAGCATTTATTTTGGCTCAAAAAGTTTTTTAAGTTATCTGTCCCTGGTATATTTAAAAGTTTTACCTTGACACTTACAAACATTTTCCTAAATTACAGAACTGAAATAGTACTCTAAAAATAAATATAGAAACTAGGAAATATATATCTGAGTAAGTGATAAGAAAGTGGCATTCAATCATTTAGGCACTCATGGAAAACATTACTAATTTATCAGGACTTTTTTTTTTGAGCCTAGACATGGCCAAAGAATCTTAAAGCACTTAATTTATTTTTTGTTTTGATGTTAAAATTCATGTACTTCACCATTTATCCTGACTTTTGGCAGGTACGGATCTAGGCTCTATTGTAGAAAGGTGAAACACACAAAGCCCTTTCTCTCATGAAGCTTTTATCAAGTAGAGGAAGACCAGCATTAAATGAATGAAATTGATAACATTTCAGGTTGTATTAAATGACACACACAAGTAGGCTAAAGGGAATAGAGAACCGTATCTGACATTTGATCACAAACCCAAAGTAACTGAGGAGCAAGTTCAACAAATACACAAATAAGAGCTTTCTAGTCCACAGTGATTGCAAGAGCCCTGAATTGAGAGCGTGATCTTGTGGTCACGGCACAGTGAATGAGTGTAGCTGGAGTGGAAGGGATGAGTGTGGCTGTTGTATAGAGAATTGATTAGATGGAGGCATTTGGTTATGGTTACAATAGGCAAATAGCATAATGATGGCTTAACTCCTATAATGACGGAGGTGGTGACTTATTTTCGGGGGGGCTAGACAGAAAATTTAAAAAA